>JBAMYA010109524.1:0-19485 GCA_037176975.1 Arrhamphus sclerolepis
ATTGACTAGATGGGTTATGATCATAAAAAAAATATAACCCCAATAAAATGCAGTCAAGTCAATTTTGGGATTTCCAATCAACCCAACATGCAAACTATTAGAAAACTGGAGGAAGCTGGAGTACGTGGAAAAAACCCAGGCATGTGAAAATCATGCAAAACAGTAATGCTCCAGCTGTGATTTCATCCAGGAACCTTGTGGCAGTGATGCAACAGTCCACAGTCCATGGTCAATGTCATCGCACGATTAAGTCACTGCTGCATATTATTAAATGCAAGCAAAACAGTGGCTGTGTTCTTCTCCAGATCAAACAAGTCTGATGTTTATCTTTCAGGAAGGAGATTACAGTTGTGCCAGAATATATATACCTTGGGATGTTAATAGACTCTAAACTAACTTTTAAATTACAGGTGAAAAGACTCACAGTAGATGAGCCAAATTCTATATCTCAGATTTTTGTCTCATAAGGTCGCACATATCAAAGCAGCTAGCTGAAGTTTACATGCACGCTGTAGTCATAACACAACTTCACTAAAAACATTAGAATCTCTGTACAAAAGAAAAAAACAGTATGATATCACCACTGCACAATATTGCAAAAGGATGGTTGTTAAAGCTGGCAGACATCATAAAATATTCAAACTTTTGTCTTATATACAAAATTATTCATGGTCTGTCATCTCCTCCACTCGGCCAGTGTGCAAACTTTAGAGCTACCTCACATCAGCTAACAAGAGGTGCAGCAAGAGGGGGCTGCAGTGTTGCTCTCTGGAAAAGTCCATGAAGCCAGCGTGCAATTTCAGTTGGAGATGCAAAAGAGTGAAACTGTCCAGGTGAACATCAGAGAACTGGCCTCATAATCTGTTCCAAAAACATCTAAAATGTGATGTGAGTCCTCATTTGACCTTATAGTCATACTGCTTGTCTCTGGCATAGGCTTAAATTTTTGAACATTTTTAACAAAAATCTGTCTGCTAGCTGCTTCAGTCACCAGTCTTTTGCTTATATTTAGATATTCATGTCATTTGTACATATATGGTATTCTATCTTGTTAGGGGCTTCTTTTTAAAAAAGGCAATTTTAACATCTGTCCAGAGATTGCAAGTAAGAAATTTACCTTTTATGTTTCCTCTGTCATATCTGTTCTATTTGCATTTTAATTATTAAGACATCCCTTTTTTAATGTATTTTGAGCTCACAGGCAGGAGGCAAGATGACAGAGGTGACAGGAAGTAGAGAGATGACTTGACAACAGTTTAAGGAAGGACAATTATGTGCAGTTTCACTACTAGAGAGAGCAAATGAGCATTTTCATGGTTTAGTTAAAGAGCATGTATTTATAATAATGTTTATTAAGCCTTAGATGAGGTCTAATCCTGATGTTACATAACCGCTACACAGGCTTTGGTATTCTATGCTTTGCTTGATATGCTAAGAAAGTCATTTAAATATGAGAGAGACATCAAATATGAGAATGAAAAAACTGTACCTGACTTTGGATAAGTCACAGCAAACACATCGGTGTCTTCCACAGAGAAATTTTGGGCATACTCCAAGCTCTCCAAGTTGTGGGCCACAGGGGGCAGGAGAAGGCCGTGGTACTGTATGTACTGGGGGGACGACATGAGGACTGTGGCCAGAGTATTGGTTGGTTCCACGTAGCTCCTGTCTGTCTCTCACAGAGGTAGTCTGTCTTCTGTTACAGTCCCCTATGCCTGGACTTGTCTTTAATTACCACTCTAGCTTTGCAGGCAGGGCTGGACCAGGCTTTTTCCTTGTCCACTTGCGTTCTGAATGGAAGCTCTGTGCAGCAAATTATTTGCATTTTTCTAATTTAGAGGTTGAAACCAGGAACTGATAACCTGGTTGATACTGCTGGTTTGCACAAATCTACCCCTGCCACATGAGTCTATCCACTTCTTCCTTTCTTTCTTGTGTTTGCTCCTGGTCTTATTGAGTAAAATTAGTTGTGACAAGGCAGAAACAGCGTAATTCTGAAAGATTACAAACAAATCTTAATGAAATTAACTGACTACCAACAAGATGTTGTCCAGTAATGAATTTTAACATGCAATCACCTTTTTTTTTTTTGTGCCAAGCTGAGAGCAATCCATCCACGGAGTTAATCTTCGAGGCGTGAACTGATAGCAACAACAACTGACAACTGATAAGAACTTGTGTCCAGAGTCACACAGTACCTTACACAGAAATCCATAATGTCATTGTGTCTCTGCAGCATAGCAAGCATGATGTTCTCCAACATTCCTATACAAGCAGCAGCAGTGTGCACAGGGAGTGTGTGTGTGTTTTTGCATATGTAACAGAAAAGTTCCTTGTGATATTTAACAATGAGAGCTTTGTTGGACTGAGGCCACATCTGCCAAAAAGAAAAAAAAAATGCAGGCAGTTTGTAAGACCAGCAGAAATAGGGGCTGACAGGATATTAGAAAAAAAGTGAAATATAACTATGGAGAAAATATGTATTTTGAGTGAGGAAATTCTTATTATTGGAAGATTTTATTATTGAAAGTGCTTACACAACACATTATCTATGTAAAAGTCCTGTTTCAAGCCAGGGTTTTGGAATTTAACCAGTTTTATTCACTCCTCATGACTGCGTCGCTGAGATGGTTTTAACAATCGTAACCCTGTCGTGAATTTAATTTCTCCTTATCTAATAATACTAATCACCCACACTAAGATTTTTTGGAATGTGAAATTAAATTTTAAAAAATGACTGACAAACTAACTTGCAGTGAAAAAAAGAAAGGTGTCCACCTCAATATGTATAAATCAAGAAGAAGATAAATGAAGTTCCATTTCTGACTAATCCTATTTGCAGAAGGATGTTCAGTAGAATTCACTGCAATACAAAAAGTAAATTCAAGTTACAGTGCAATCAAGCGTTTGAGGATCTTCCAGTAGAAAGTGTGTTAATAACCTACTTAGACCTGTAGATCGGTTACTTACACAGCAACACGTTTGTTCAAGATTCTCTCAGTTACGTGAACTTTTCTTTTAACCTGTTGTATATCTTTTAAAATTTAACATTTAGATAGTTCAAACTATTAGAAAACAAACAATGGGAAGTGAAGTGATGATTAGAATGTGACAGAGTTAATGTTTTCTCAGAGATAAAGGGTACATTTAGTTATTCACACAGCCAGCACCAGAGAGGCTGTCTGTTAATGAGTGTTCCATGAATTAAAAAAAAAAAAAAAATATATATATATATAACTCTTTTATATTTTAAACTGAAAGTTAATTTATGCATACACCCAGCCTTGAGCATTTGAAATAGGAACAATGGTGCCTCTAAAGTCAGCACTTAAAGAGTCCTTTTCTTTCAATATTTCTTTAAAATGTGCCTCTTTTGCGTCACATAAATGCAGACATTTGGTACAGAATCATGTACTGTGGTCAGCATTCCAGGAAATACTTTTAAAATTTTATACTTTATTGCCACATCCTAGGATGTCACAGCAGGAAGAAGTGTGAGCATTTGTGGTTTGGATATATTTAGTTTGTCTTTTTGCAATTGCTATGACAATAACCCTGTTATTATCTAACTTGGCTAACTGTTGTGGAGCGTGGTGCAGGCTAAATGTTGGAGATATTCTCCTGCAACGCATCAAAAGATGTCAAGGCTTCCATGCCAGTATGAGAATAGCTCAAATACTGTTAACCAAACACACACATTAACAACAACAACGTTTAATCCTCATGCAACATTGCATAGGAACATATGTGTGTGTGTGTGTATACATGCATTTATATGGCACAGATATGTCATTTATATCATGTATACCATTGACCATATAACATGTTTAGCCATTTGAAAGCATTTTATAAATTAAAGCATATTAAGTCATATTAAGCACATTGATTTTTTTTCTTTCTGCCAACCAGCCAGAAGGTCAATGGTTCAGTTCCTCTCTTCTCCTGTCTACATGCTCAAGTGTGTTTTAGACAAATAAATAAATAAATCATAAAGTATTGAGGTGCCTGTAATTTATAGGTCCTACAAAAGTAAATAAAAATCTGAAACTCTTTCAACACACTCTCTATTATGGAAAACTGCTATTTGAGTGCTGCAATTCAGCACATCTGAAAATAAATAAATTTACATCAGGTGCAGCTGCCGAAACAACATCTTTAAAAAATTAAAAAAGCAATTTTAGCATTCTGTTTCTGGTTAAACTTGTTTTTCCCAGTGTAAATAACCACTGAACTCATTCACGATTCAGCTCACAATGTTATCCTTTCCTGTTCCCACCTCCTTTTATTTGGACAACCTTCATCTGATTTTATTGTTGTCCTGTCCTGCCCCCCCACCCCCAGGTCTCCTTTGGTTGCTTTCTCTTTGTCCCAGGAGCTGAGTCTCACCAGTGTGTTTAGGGAGGTCTATTGTGTTTCATCTCAATGACAGTAACAGTAGAGCTGTGAGAAGAGCGCACAACAACAACGCTGCAAAGAACTGTTTGAGACTGGGGAACTATTTGTATGACTTTGCATAACAGGTTCTTACTCATTTTTTTTAGCCACAAAATAGTGGTAAAAGATGCTTAAACAATTTTTCTCAGGCAAGTGAAGTTGAGAGTCGCCACTCAGAAATGGGATAATTCCATATTGTGCCTTTTCTGCTTCTTTAAGCCTTTAAGCTTCAGCTTTTTTGCAACAGCATGAAAAAGTCCTTCAGCTTGTTAAGAAATAATTCATAAAACTCCTGCACATCAAAGTCTGATGAAAAAATATATTTAAAAAATTACACCTTCAAAGGGAGAAGACATGTTAAAGACATTTATTTTGTAGTAACGTGTTTAAAAGTCCACATAATATAATTTTCATTTTAAAAAAAGACCTTAATTCATTCATACTATAAACCCATTCAAATGTAAGACTTCAAATAGTGTTTCACTTGATCGAAAAATGTCCTACAATTATGTTTCACTAATTGAAATATTTATTAGCATATAAATAAATTGATACATTTTGTGGCCACATAATTAACTACTGAGGAAGTGTAGAATCCCCACCCCAAAAAAAAACAAAAAAAAACAAAAAAAACATTTGTACTTGATATAACTATTCATCAAAATCTATTTGAGAACACATTAAAGAAAAAAGAAACATAATGTTAAGTGTAAATAAATTTGTAGTTGCCCTGATACAAAAATTCACATTTCCACAAAAGAAACACAGTTTAGACAAGTTCTTGGCGCCACAGAAAACTGCTGATGTCACTGCTCATTCTGCACCTTCAACAGATGGACTGAAAGTAGACGAATCTTTAACCTGACTGGTCCGTGCAGACTGATCAAAGCAAACAGGAAGAACCAGCAGGTGTGCTAGTTGGTGGTTTGCACCAGTCGGATCAGCCGACTATGAAATAACAATAACTTTCCAGCCATCTTTAAAGTTGCATGGTGTTAGAAAGACCAGAATAACGGGTCAAATACTCATCCATGACAGGCCCCATCTGGTCTGAACTGAGACCGTCAAAGGCTTATCCCAGGTGGTGAGGTTCACTTAGTTGCTGTGAACCAGAGTGACAAAGAGGAAGAGTGTGGAGAGTGAGATGGCACCAGTCAGCACTGCTTTCACCAGCAACACGGTCCAGCTGCCCAACAGGAAGACGTGGACAAACAACCTAAGGACACAACAGAGAGGATCCTTATGACACCACTGTAGCAAAACACTACGTTTATCTCATATATTTCAGAATTTGGACACAAATATGACAAAACAGACCAACGGCCAGCTCACAATGATTCACAATAATATAATGAGTCATAAAATACCATTTTAGTAAAAATAAATAAATAAATAATCTGTATGGTACCAGCAGTATTTTCTCTGTGATATTGACATTATACATGTAGATACTTCTTGATTTCTTTGCTCAGCTCTACTACAGAGTTTTGATGGATACCTGCCTCCTGACTACAGAGTAACACAAGCCTCCGTAAGGCTTGAAGACTGGGACTTTGTCCGATGACAGTGGGAACCATGAACCCTCACTGACTGGATGGGATGGACACTGGTGCATACTTTTATTGAAAATTTCATTTAATGTGTAGTTAAGTGTCATCTGCATTTTTCAGTAAAGGAAATAACTACTTGAGCCCTCTGGATTTCAACCATTTTGAATCCAGGGGGCTCGGGACAAAATCCAAGATAAGAAATGTTGAGTTTTAATTGACTCAGACCTGAGCATCAAGGCTGCAACTAAAACAGCTTTTTAAGACTTCTAAAATAAACAAATAAATAAATAAATAGTCAGTTATCTCATGTCCACAGCAGATTCAGAAAAGCTCATCTGTGTTTTCATCTCCAGCAGACTTGACTACTCTAACGCTTCACTGACTGGTAATCTCAAAAAAAAAAAAAAAAAAAAAGCTGATTAGACAGCTTCAGCTCATCCAGAGCGTTGCTGACGGGATGACAGCATGTTGCTCCTGTCATTACCTCAGCTACCAGTTACCCACAGAGAAGAGCTGCGGGTAACTGGTAGCCAAATCAATTAATAATATGGGGCCAGAATACATTACTGATCAGTAAAGCGCTGGTTAGAATAGGATGCAAATGCAGTGCTGCACACAGATAGAATAAACGCCCTGTTTTTTTCCACCCTGTGCTCGTTATCTAATTGTAGTCCTGGGAATTGCACTCCCTCTGCCAATCGTGGGAGGGCCCTGCACTGAGCTCAAGTCTCCCTCTGAACTTGAGGAGTGAGCAGGCCCTTCTTTTACCCGGGGATAGGAGTTTCTGCGAACCACGTGGAAGGATCACGTTATTCCAGCCGGGCGCCCCAGGCAATTTGCATGTTTTTGTGAGGGAACACAAGTGAACACACAGAAAGGCCCTTTTCACCACCCAGGGTATGGGTGCTGATGATGCAGAGAGACAAACACACCCACAGCGTCCCCTGTGGGAGTTGAATCCAGGACCTTCTAGCTGTGAGGCCATTGCACTACCCGCTGTGCCACCATGCCCCCAACTCTAAACACTTTAAACGTTATACTGAAACTCTGGTGTTTTCTCACGCCTTTCTTTAGTCTAATTCTATGTTGCACTGTTTTTACTTTGCTTCATTCCTTTTTTGGCTATTTTTTATTTTATCTGCATTCTTCTTCTGTTTTCATTAATCTTCTATTCTTTCATCCTAATGCCTTTGTAGACCACTTTGAGCTGCACCTGTGTATGAAATGTGCTAATAGACTTGCCCTGCCTTACTAAAGGATGCTCAAGCTGCTGTAGTGATGCTGTGGTGCCATCGTGTGGTTTATAAAGGCCTCTTCAGAAAGCACAAAGGTCTGCAACCCAGACTGGACTGCAGTTTCCAAAAATCAGCCTGTTGCCTGAAATCCTGGAAATGCAATAACTGTTGGTCTAGCGAGGTTCAAAACACTGAAGCTTTAATTCATTTAGCTTCATTTCTCTACTGAAATTAAGTTGTGAAAATGACTTTTAGATGCAATATAATTTCTAAATGCCTTGTTTTAATGCTTTTTTTTTTTTGTTCACTATTATTAATCCCCGTGGGGAAATTCATTCTCTGCATTTGACACATCTGGGCTGTTAGGCCCAGAGCAGTGGGCTGCCACAGTGCAGAGCCCGAGGAGCAGGTGGGGGTTTCAGGTGCCTTGCTCAGGGGCACCCCATCCATGGATGTGGGCGTGGGGAAGCACTTGTTCAGGCACTCCCCCTGCCCACATCATTGGTACCGGCCAGGGATTGAGCCGGCGACCCTCCGGCCAGACAAGGTCTCTGGCCGGTATGCCACGGAACCCCCCCATGAATTATATTCTCCATGTTTAAATTGTTAAAAATAAATAAATAAAAAACAAACACAGTGCATTGAGCCTGTTGGCTTGCAAGACTTACTCCATTAGGAAGGACTTGTAGACACACAGAGCTACCAGCACAGTAACAGGGAGCCTGAAGCTCTTAGGGAGATCATATCGAGTGAACATCCACACTGCTGCTGCCATGGTGATGTAATGCACCTGCACACACACATATATACACATTTTTTTTTCTTTTCTATATAAGTCCGATCAAATAAACATTCAGATTTCTGTAAAAATGTCAATATGAGATTGAGGTTGGGAGAAATGAGAGGTTATGATATTGTTATTTAAACAAACAAGAGAAAAACCATTGGCATGAACAAGTTTCTCAATTGCAGGTTGATCTGGGTGAAAGTTGACAAATGTGAATGGAAAAAAATATATAAACACTTTAAAGTGAAACTCATTCACAAAGTGAGACGGATGAATGAGTGGAAAACAAATTAGAGGAAAAAAAGCAAACTGAGTGGTTAGGAATAGAATATAAAAGGGCTGGGCGATATGAACTCAAATCAGTGACGTTTAATTGAACTAGTTACTTCAATTACAATTAACGAGTGATTCTTTTTTTTAGTACTGTCTTATTTTTTTGCCCTCACAGATCCCCAACAAGATTAATGCTGCAAATATAATCAACTATTACAACTATTTTTCTAATTAAAGAGTACATATATTTGATTTTAAAACAAGTTAAAGGAAACACACACAGTTTAACTTCATATGATTATTTAATGAATATTTCAAAGAATAAAAGTAATTGAAATAGTTAACACGAGCAAGACTACACTGATCATTGGTTCTGAATGTTGCTTTCGACTGACTTCCTAAAATATACAGAGAATGAAGAAGGGTGAAAAGGTTGCACAGCTGCTCACCAAACTTATGTTCGAGTCGAAGCTCATCTGGATGTACTTCCAGTCAAACTCGATCCCTCTGGCTCCAACCCACAGAGGAAGACACCTGGAGGAACACGATGAGATACAAACAGTAAGATCTAGCATTCACAAAGGTTACACCAGGGTGTCCAACTGCAGGCCTCGAGGGCCCTGTCCTGCATATTTTGCATCATGTTTTGCATCCTGCCACAACACATGATTCAAATGAATGCATCACTATCAGCTTGTCATTCAAGCCTGCACAAGTCTGTTGATCCTTTATTTGAACCAGATGTGTTGTGGCAGGGAAACACACAAGACATGCAGGACAGGGGCCATCGAGGCCTGTAGTTGGACACCCCTGGGTTACACGATTTAATGAAATTAAATGGTCTTTCTTTTCTTTTTAATTATTTTTCAACGGAGAAGGACAACCTCGACATGACAAGTTCCGCCGTTGCCCAGCCCATAGCAGCCACCATGATCTTGTACTCTCCTTTACCAGCATTACGAGACATCACAAGATGGAGACCCAACAGGTCGGCCAGGTCCACTGTTGCTTTCATAAACTCCTGAAAGACAAATCATTTCCCAAACCCAAAACATATTATTGCATTATATTTTCCACCATGATTTGCAAATAATTTCTTTAAAAATCAGAAAATGGGATTTTCTGGATTTTTTTTCCCCCTCATTTTGTCTCTCATAGTTGAGGTATACCTATGATGAAAATTACAGGCCTCTCTCATCTTTTTAAGTGTGAGAACTTGCACAACTGGTGGTCGACTAAATACTTTTTGCCCCACTATATATGGAGGTAAACTCACAATCAGCAGCATTGTAGCATCGGTGGCACATTCCCTTATACAGAGACAATTACCACTGTAAAAAACAGTTTATTATTTTATTATGATCATATGTTTATGCTCTTATACTAGCATACAAATGGTATATTAGTATAATATTATACATATCATAATTTTTGCTTTATTTTATCTTTATATACAGCAATATAACATAACATATAACATATTTCTAGAATTTCCACTTCTGGTTTGTCTTTTTTTCCACGTTGGATTGCAGCAGTGTCCATCAAAGGCATATATGACAATTAATTTCAAACATGTCATTTGACTGGACAAGAGTGATTCAATGAGGACTGGATTGTTTAATAGTAGGGGGCAGACAATTCATCAATCATTCTAGAACTTTTTCAAAAACAGAGAGTATGATACACACATACAACATGCTGAACGAAATGGGGGAAATTTTAGCTTTAAACCCACAGAGGCCATTTGCACATAAAAGATAGCTTCTAACATGTTCAGTCATAAGCTACAGCTCGCCTCAGATGAAAGCGCTCATTCAGGCTCTAAAGACTCTCTTCTAGTGTTGCATAGTTTATTAAAGACTTTGTTTTGCCCTTTATGACTCTGTTCTGTTGTTCTATATTTCAGCTGCTCATATGACACTTTGAAAAGCCGACCATCGTCAACTAAATGTATAGTTGTTTTTAGTTTTAAGAACTAGTGTCTTAACCTTTTAAGGGGGGCCAGGCCACCCACCTAACAAAAAGTTAAGAGAATCACTGTCAGAGTCAAAGACTAGCTGGACAGACTGTTTCTGCCTGGGCTTCTATCTCCCTGTGTGGTTTCATATCATAATAGAAAAGCATTAAAATTATTTTTAATTGATGTCTCTTTTTTACTCATTTGAACTTGTGACTTTTTTCTGGGCAATACAGTAAATGGGCTTTGGAAAGCTGAATCAACAACTCATGCATTTAAATTACTTTCATACTGTAATGGTTATTTGTCATTGCAAATATGAAAAGATGCTATAATTACACATAGAAAAGCAGGATACTGTACAGAATCTCAATCAGCATAGAAAACCATTTTCTTAAACAGAACAAAATCACAGTAGAGAATCTCCAGAAGATACAAAAAAAAGACACACAATCTGCTACTCAAACAGGCTGCCCCTAGTGTGGCAAAGGTGTATAAAATATACATAAAACACGTGCGCACACATATATAAATAAGCTGAATGAATGAGATTAAGTTTGAACACTCACCCCTACAAAGTCATAAACACTTGCTCCTCCCTCCCATGTGGGAAAAAATGTTGCAAGAAAAAGCATCTAAAAGACATAAATGATAAGCAAGTGCTGTTCGCATGTGTTCACATATATTAACTGTCAATATGACATTTGGGTTAAAATGATCAGAAAACCTTTAGCTGACCTTGCAGAGCTGAACGAACAGGTACGTCGCTCCAGCCTGGACGCATCTCCAGAAAGCATTGTACTCAGAGCTGAACGGTGAATTTATAAAAAAAAAAAAAAAAAAAACGACAACAACAAAACAGTGTTAAATAACTAGTACAGAAACACAGAATGTATTAGTATGTAAACTCGGTATAAGGTTAAGAAAATTCCACGTCGGGGTGCAGTATTTTAAGATATGATAACAGTAATTGTGAGGACCATAACTGAACATACCAGCAAATTCAAGAGCACACTACACAAATCTAAGAGGATTATATGGACCCTCTCCCAAAACGTCTAGGATTACTAAGGAGATTATTAACACAGACTGTACGGTCTCTGAGTACATTCAAACATGTTACAGCTCCCAAACGCAGACACTTACAGGCCACTGCACTTGTATGTTATGAAGTAGGGAAAATAAGCCAAGGCAAAACAGTTTCCAAAGTGAAAGAGTGTCATGGTGTCCCTGTAGAGACTTAGAAGAAGAAGAAAAGGCAAATTAAAACACAACACATCACACTGATGAGTCTGTCTACTAAAAGTATAATGTTAAATGTATCACGAATTCCCACAGGCAGGCTTCAGACGTACACCTTCACATAGTCATAATTTAAAATATTGTTTAATGCAGTTGTAAACTGCATTATTGTGAGACAGGTTATGGTGTAAATTATCCCTAAAATCAGTGCTGACATGTGAGTAAAGCGTTCATGTCAGCAGCTGGCTAAGCTACATGTTCTAGGACACCGGAACATGGAGAGAACGAGCACAACCACAAAAATGAGGCTAATTTCCATTAACTAGAAAGTCTGACCCTTATAGCGACACTTCATCTTAAACCAAATGAAAGAGATTCAACGAGAAAACTTACGAGTTAAGAGTAAAAACCCGACAAACTGTCAGACTAGCGTCTAAAGAACGGAAGCGAGACTGGGTTTTACTCCGAAATGTATCCGACGGAAAACCAAGGCAGGAACCTAAGAAATCAGTTCCGCTCAGTCCCCTTGCTTGTGGTTAGTCTTGTTTTGGGGATTTTTGGGCAGTTTACATCGAACAATCTTACACGACTGGAATTGCTTCAACTCAACTTTACACGTTAATATTTTATTCTTATCTGTCCTTTCACCGTCTCCAAAAGATTTTATAGAATTGAATTCCTGAATTTCATTTAACGTGCCCACATCTCATAAATGCATACAGTAAGATCAAATTATTCGGAGCAGGTTTCAGTTTTGTTTGTTTTTTTGTTTTTTGGTTATAATTATTATCACTATTATTATAATTATTATTATTATTGTTGTTGTTGTTGTTAATATTAACTTTAAAGGCCTGTAGAAACCTGACACACTCCTGCCTATTTGAATTTAGACTCTTGGTTTTCCACTTCAGGATGTCCAAAGTAATTTGTGTGTATGTGTGTGTGTATGTATTTATGTAATACTTATTGTTTCTTCCCTGTCTATCAATAGCAGTCAACTTGCTGTGCAAGATAAATTGTTAAATTAAATTTGGTCTTCTTAATGTGACATTGCTTTTCATGTATTTTTTCCACAACAGGGGACCTCTACTGACCTACCTTTCTCATTTAACCTGCTTTGCCACACTTTTGACGCTGTATTTTCAGTTACTCTTTTATTTAACCCTAACCCAAGCCTACATGTGTGTAGGTGACATTTTCCACCAGAACTGAAACACCATATCTCTCATACTAAGAGCTTTCATGCTCATTCCTACATTTATCAAATATTATTTTTCCCCTGCATGCAGCTGAAATATATCCATGTTATTACCTGTCATCCTCCCAGGGTGAATGCTCACTCTGAAAGGATTTGCTCCTGAAATCTTAATACCACATCCGTTGCTCCATCTCAAAACCTCTTACTTGATTTGTTTCAAGCTTCTTGTCATTCGTATAACTAAGTGAAATCCTCATAAAAATGCTTCAACTTTCTCAGCTTTGTGTGTGGCAACTTAATCCCTTGCTTTAGTTTTTAAAGGGCAAATCAACAAATTTCTCTCAAAATTTCTTCTTCTTCTACATCATGCTGCAGCAGTCACTCACTGTCAATTGTCCTCTTGTCAGTATGTGGTCTTGAAACTAAATGTTCTGATTAATTATACAATAACCTCTTTTGTGACACATTAAGGACACTCTTATTACTAATCAATTCTTGCCAGATTATCAGAAATGAATACCAAAAAGGGCTGTATTATTGTTATAAATGATGCAATTTATTAAAACAAACAACATACATTATCATATTTATGCCATAATAGTCTAATGGACACAAAATAAGGTAAACAGACCCAGTGGATAATATTTTTAAAGAGTGATGATTTATTGATTTTCATAAAATCTGACAAACAAGTAACTCTCTTCTGTTCCTAAGGATGAATATACAAAACCATATGGATATAGAGCAGCTGATAAGCATTTTTGAACAAGCTAGTGATAAGTGTAAATGAAAAAAAACAACAGATTTTGTTTGACAGTCATGTCCCTGTTTCATAAAGTTTTCAGTAAAATTGTTCTCATATTGTACAACATTAAGCTATGTTTTAAGAGCTCTTAGCGTTATTGTAACATAGAGCTTGGCTGTATCGTCCAGAGATCTCATGGAGCTGTTTCCTTATAGTAGCAGATGTAGTTTCTCCTTTCAGAGCAGTCTCTGATGATCCAGTTGTTTGTGTCATATTTGGAAACAGTCCCACAGTGTTGCCATTGGGTCGGGCAGTCTGGCAGCATGTTTTGGTGGTCAACCGTCTCTCCATTTAACCAGAACCAGTCCTCTCCCATGAAGCGTAGTGCCTTCCAAACCTGACAAACACAAGACAAGCCAGATTACTTAGGCTGCTCTGGTGAAATTGAGTTTTTATCCTTTCATTTATCTTATTCTTTATTTAGATGCACGAGGAGGCTGCATTTAAGTGGTTGGTTGCTGATTAATAAACTAAACATAAAGGAAAACTAATCTGATTTTGATTGAACTCTCAAACCTCGTCAGTGGTGGCATCGTTGATCCTCTCTCTGACATAGTCGTACTCGAGCACGTCTGGCAGACTCAGGAGGTCATACTTGTACGTTGGTGTTGTCATTTTCCTACAGTGCTCCAGAGAATCCTCCCATGTCTTGTTCTCAGTCACCACCACCAGATTGTCTTTATAGCAGACAAACTGATGGTTTTCCGAACACGCTGCTGTGTACCATTTCCCGTCGGCAGGTTTAAAGCTGATGCAATTCCCATCGTCTTCTGAGGCCTGATTTCCTGCTACAGCTCTGCAACAAATACAAATAACATATTCATGATTCTGAAATTATGAGACTTTGCAATAGCATTTTATGTCATTTACATTTAAATTGAACGTAATAAAAGATGGTCTTAAGCAGGATACTCACGTGTTTATCAAATTCCCAATGGAATTTTGTTTGGGATCACTCTGGTGACTGATCCAGACCGTTTCCACATCAAGTGTTGCCATCCATGAAGTGAGCTTGAGTATTTCCACAATGTTCCACGTAATCAAATCTGTGTGATTCCTTTGGCAGTAGAGTTCTGCCTCCATCAAGTTTAATTTCAAATCTGGAATGTAAACTGATATTTGTATATCTGCTCCTAAGCAAAGCTCAGCAGTGAGTAGAAGGAATAATGTGAGTTCAGAGCTGCTCTTTACCCCCATGTCCGGTCCTGAATTTCAACAAGTCAAACGTATTTGAGCCTGGAGAAGAGCTGTGATTCTGCTTTTATAGCCACGTACAGATCAGCATGAGCTGGACACACCCCACCAGTATCAGGTGACCAGTAGCTCCGCTCCACTCCTGCTGTTTATTCAAAGATCCACACTTTAAGTTTTATTATAATGTTCATGTAAGTTGCACATGTACACACACACAAAGACATTATAAGGAGTCAGTTAAGTTAAAAGTCATAGTGTTATCATTCAGTGGCTCTTCATCTTTTTGTCCCATACAATGTAATGGAGAAGAAATTCCAGGTAAAATCTTTAGCTATTTTCTATTTAAAGGACATTTTCTCTTTGGGACTTGCAGACAGAAATCCTCTGCTTTGTTCTTTTTTGTGGACAAACTTCCCAGTTTAAGAGGGTTTTGTTGAGTGCAAATATAAAAAAACAAAGTAGATCCAAATGTTGTATCGTGTGTTACAGTAGTTATCTCCGTGTAATTCAAAACATTCAAAACAGCATTTGTTTTTGTGTGGGGGAACTCAGACTGCAGGTAAATGACTGAATTTGAATCATTAAAAAGATATACTCTGACCACATCCTTGTGTGGATCCATGTCAGTCTGACATGCAAAACCATGGTTAAACAAATTTTCCACAGCTCAAAGATTTTCTTTTCTTTGTCTTCTTCTTTTTTTTTCATCAAGGAAGTAACATTCATCTAGCAATCCACATCCAGGGACAGGCTGGGGTTGAAATTCAGAACTTTGTATGGAGGGGCCTTTTTTTCCGATGGCCAACAGACGCAAGTGGAACCATCATTTCAATACAAATACTTTGCAGTATAAAAACAATCTAATAATATTAAAGACAACACACATAGTACTTCAATTTGAAGTACGTGTGCTCAATATGCATACTCAAACACTGTTTTTTCAACAATCAAAACGGCTTTATGTGTGTTTGATGATAAGCAATAAAAAAAACAAGCAGCTTATCACCAAAATCAAAGTAAATATTTGGAAACAGAAACCAACCTCAAATGGTATACAGACCTATAACATCTCAAACCCCCCCAACAAAAGGAAACTGTACTAATTCACATCATCAGCAAGTGTTTGAGCAGTACAAGGGGCTACATGACTCTGTCTATGACTGTATCGTTATCTAAAGACATCAAAGTCTCTTTCTGTGTTGACATTAGCATAAACACCTCAGGATGCTCCTTGTCTGTGAGCTCCTCAGGATGTTCTTCACAAATTTGAGTGTTGAGAAAGTCCTCTCAGGCCACTTGACCAAAGACAGCGTCAGCAAGAACTTACAGGCTGGCCCAATGACATAATAGGCATCAGTCAGCAGGTTGTATTTGGAGAGTATGTGGAAAAACTGCACAGTTTTGACAGGAGATGCAACTGGTGTCTGTCAGTTCTCATTTGGAGATTAAACTGCAACCACTACTACACCAAACTGATCAAGAATACTCAACTAAGTGACTTCATTGTATGCACATAGGCATGTTCATATTTACATCAATATATAGATGAACATGTGTATTTGTATATAGGCATAGGTCTATCTTACGTAATGTATACATATGCATTCAGAAGTCCACTCATAAGTCTAGTATATTGATATTTATGCTTTACATTCTTCCTCCAAGACATTGTCACTTACGTTTGCACAACATTCCTCAGACTTCACAATTCCACAGCCTCACTGATGTGTCTCTTGTTTGTCCTGTCTTTAAATGTCCTACTAGTGATTTTTATCCTTCTCTAATGGAACCAGGATTTCAGATATTAAAAAGATGTTGGATTAAACTGCTAGAGAGGGCTGGTGAAGGACACGTTCTCACATAAGCACATAATTAAAAATAATAATAATGAATCTGATACAAGATAAAACTGCATATATAGCTACCCAACATTAAAAGGTTTTGGCAGAGAATAGATTTTAGGGCAAATTATTGATTCATGGCGACACGTCCAATTTCAGTGGACCTTCGTGACGACTTCGATTAACAACAGGGTTACGGTTTTCACTTTCCCATCTTCCCCAATGGGTTTTCTTACTACCTGGACAGGTTTGATGTGGATCTGCCCTACCCAACTGAAAACATCGTCCCATTGATCCAAAAATGTCATTTCCTCCTGCCAGAAGGTGGCGCTATATCTGACAGTGCTCATTCCACTGCAGATGTGTTCAGACCTGAACTGCAAATACACACATAAGTTTTGGTGCAGATTCCACAAGTTTTCACTGAGTTTGACACAGTTTTGTGTAACTGATGAGCTACGAAAATATGAGCAATTTTCTGTCGGCCGCCACGCCCATACCTTTAGACGAAATAATAAGTTTTCAATAACTTTTTGTCGTCAATGGGTTTCAAGTGAACTGACAAAAGGACAAACTCAGGAGACAAATCCCCTAGGAGGAGTTAGCTAAAGTCCATTGCATACAAGCAGCAAAATTTGCCTACTTTTTGGGCATGAAAATCTCCATGTTTCCAGCAGGGGGCGACATAACCATTACTGAATATGGAAATATGCATCTGTGGAGACCAGGAATAGAGGCAGACATGTCAACTTTTCTTTACAGTCCACGTCTAATAGCTGTGTTGCACCCCCAAACCTGACCATTTTTCATAAGTGAAAAAACATGCATGTTTGCAGCCTTGCCACGCCCACACCGTTTAATTTAGGCAAAAGATTTTGTTAAGGTGTCGTCATCAAAGGGTTTAGAGTACACTTGGCCATTTTTACAGTCTCATTGGACAATTTGTCTGGGAGGAATATGGCACATTCCACTGCATGCGAAATGACTAGTTATGCCAGTTTTGGATGTTTGCTCCAAAATTGTGGACTTCCTGTACATTTTAGGGTCCGAGGAGACTTTTTTTCTTGTATTGAAGAGAGGAATGTGTGAACCGATTTTTGTGCATGTCGGTTATATGGAGTTCCAGATCTCACATTTGGGGGCGCTATAGAGAAATTTGGCCACGCCATTTATGAATTTATTACCAAAAAAAAAATTTACTAGGGGGAAAACTTTTCAGTGAAAAATCCCAACTTTTCCAATATGTTAAAGGCCTCAAAAATGCGATCGTTTCGGAACAAGAAAAATAATAATAATAATAATAATAATAATGATGATAAACAATTCCTTCAGTTTCAAGAGGGCCTTCGCACTCTCAGTGCTCGGGCCCTAACAAGAAGGACTAGAGAAGCTGGGGTGTTGGGGGAAGTATCCGCCCTCCACGCTTCACCACTTGTTTTTAATCCACTCAGTTAGACACACAGACAAATATGCTGGAGGAGGGTGGCCAGCTATACCAGAAGTATTTCGGCCCTTCGCTGCCCTAGGGGGGAAGGTTTCAGGGTATCCATGGGCCCTGGCCGGTGGGGTGTGTCCCTGATTTCGGGGCCCCTGCCTCTGGTGAGGACCACCATGGCCGGTGCGTGGTCCCGGGTATGCCCTCTGCTGATGGGCTGGGTGCCCGGTGTGGCCCTTGGGGGAGTCTTGGGTGGGGGGGGCGTATTGGCCTACTGCCGGCTGATGCAATGTGCAGTGTGGATGGTGGGCAGGGGGTGGTGGCTGTCTTTGCTGCCCCGGTGGGAGTCGTGTCCCCCCCGGTCCCTCCCTCCCTCCCTTTCACCGTCTCCACCGCAGCTTCCTCTCTCTGTCAGCGGTCGGATGGAGGGTGGGGGGTGCTACTGTCTCTGTGCTGGATGAGGTGACGACTGCGGGGTCTGTGGGTCCTGTAGTCCCACTGCTGCGGACCAGGGCCTGGTGGACGTGGGGATCAGGGGGACGGGGCGGCCTTGTTGTGGTTCTGGCTCCCTGGGTGCCATTACCTGGCCCCCTGTCGGTTGACGTGTACCTTGGGGGGGCTGCCCCTGGACCTTAGGCTCCTCTTGGGCCAGTCTGGTCCTGGGAGGTGGGAATTAGCTGGCGTTTTCTCACCTGCAGGGAGATCTGAGATGAACTAATATAGGGACAGTAGTGAAGGTGATATTGGTGACAATTTCTCTGGTTACTACTATTAGTTATAGTATTATAGTATTGTTGATATTATTGACATAATCATTTGTATTCTGGTTATTATTAATTGTCGGCCTACAATATAATTATCATTGCTAGTTTTACACGAGTGTTTATCTAGATAAGTGTAGGCTTGTATAGATTTGGCATGCGTTCATAGACTATATACTTTTTATTTCTGAAATTATGTGTTTATATGAAAACACATTGTATTCATACATAAACATTGCTTACAATAGAAATGTTTTTCTATCTTTCTACACGTCTCTTCACTGCATAGATGTTAAAGTCAGAAAATGTATACATAGGTAATATGAATACTGGTTTATATTTATGGCTGTATGTGTAAAGGTGTGCACATGTATATGAATGTATTAGTGCGGGTAAGTGCATATGGGCATGTGTATATGTGTATGTCAATATGTGTGTATAGGCACATGTGCGGATGCATGCGTATGTATGTGTGACTAAGCTTACATATAGATGAATATATGTGTGTATTTCCATCTCAAGTAATACATGTACTTTCAGAAGTCCACTCACAAGTCTAGTATATAGATATTTGTGCTTTACATCCCTCCCCCTGGACCCCCTCCTTCTATCAACACAATCAACTCACAATGTTTACATGATTTCTGCTAGTAGTAGTTCGTAGTTTTATCTATTTTCCATACATTGTCTCCAACGTTTGTCCTTTAATTTAATACAACCCACTGCACACCCCTCACACTTCACAATTCTGCACACACCCCACCCTCACTGTT
>JBAMYA010109535.1:0-19485 GCA_037176975.1 Arrhamphus sclerolepis
GCTGGGATAGGCTCCAGCAGACCCCCGTGACCCTGAACAGGAAATAGCGGGTATAGATGATGGATGGATGGATGGAACCAGGAAAACTTGGAATCAGCTTTCAATGGTCTGAATTCTCTTTTCGATTAAGTGAATTGGTGAATCAACAGAAATGACTGAGCAGATTAATAGTGAAGCGACTCTGGAGCCCTATTCAGGTAATGATTTAAACTATTATTAAAATGTTCTGGTTTCTGACTTTATGAGAAGCATTTGAATGCCTCTAGGGCTAAGGATGATTTGTGATTGTATGATGAAGGCAAGGAGGCGGGACATGCGTCTGAATGACAGTTGTTTTGTTTTTTGTGTTTTTTTTAAGCGATGCTGCGCTTGATTAGCCTGGTCCTCTCCAGACTATTAATACCCTTCCATTTCATTTCACTTCACCACATCTTTGTACAAATGAAATGAAGCGCAAGAGTGTGGTGAGGACCAAGCTAGGGCTTGATAGCGGCGGAGAGAAATATTAGAGCATTGACTCCCCCAGGCTGAAGCCCCTGGCAACGCCTCTGCCTGTCCTGAATCCGTTCTAAACCTGTCCTGAACTATCAACTTTTTGCAACATTTTGACATAAAATAATAATAGAATAGTAATAGAATTTTAAATTTTGTACAATTTCAACTTTTTGTCCTAAAATCACATTTTTTTTTTAAATAAAAAAAGTTATTTAAAAAAAAAATAAATAAATAAAAACAACAAAATAAGAGTTTGTTGCAAAAGATTTTGCAAATGTTTGTTATATCCTGACTTTTTGACATAAACCAGCTGCCCTCCACCTCAGTTATTACACTTTTGATGTCAGAACTGAATCAAACAGTATCTGATTGCGTTAATCACCTCAGGCGTCATCCTGCTGATGGTCAGCACATCGTATCCAGCGTTCAGGAAGTTTCCAGTATACTGCTCCAGCTGGAAGTCGCTCAGCCACTGATAGATGGCTTCTGCATCCTGCGAGAAACACAAGGAAAGTTTACCTGGAGAGCACATTTCTTACACCGACGTGATTCAAAGTGCTTTACAAAGGTATTAGGAGGAAAGAAAATTGAAATACATTAAATTAAAAAACAAAAACAACAATTTAAAATCACACACAAAAAAACAAAAATAGAGATAGATAGATGAGTAAAAGCAGTGCAGTAAAATTTGACTAAAGAAAGGCTTAACAGGAAAAAAGTGTTTTTAGTTTAACTTTAAAATTGTCTACAGTTGAAGAACTTTTAATATCAACAAGAAGTTTATTCCATCTATGTACAGCATGATAACTAAATGTTTGGTCCTAACTGGTGGTTCTACCAGCTGACTGCCTCCTAAAGATCTCAGAGTTCTACTGGTTTATGTTCTATGACTGAATTGAAGGACGCTTGATTGTATCCAGCTATTCTCTTGCTCTAAGCTTTGACAGAGGTAGAGAAAGAAAGATCCAGTAAATATGAGCGTCATCTGCATAGCAGTGATTAGAAACATTGTTATGATCTGACCTGGAAGAAGCACAAGAGGCGCAAGAATTAACAGTGGTCCAAGACCTGAGCTTTGATGGACTCCACAGGTCATGGAGATGAGCTCAGATTTATGGTCACCATGGAAACAAGAAAGCTCCTGCCTTCAAGATCTGATTTAAAACTAACTGAGAACTGAACCTGATAACCCCACCCAGTTCGCCAGGATATCCAGAAGGATTTTATGGTCCTAACTAAGATCCAGCAGCACAAGAACAGATGTTTTACCTGTTCCAGTGTTCAGATAAATATCATTTAAGACCTTGACCAGTCTAAAACACTGTTTACATTTAAGAAGCTGTTGAGTTGGATCAAATCAGCTTCATCAATAATTTTTCTATTTTTAGTGAAGCATAAATTGTTTCGAAAAAGTTGGTTGGTAAGTTTCCAAACAAAATATCTCATCCAGGTTTTAACTCTGACAGTGCTAAATGTTGATGTTTCCGTGGCGATACTGGTGTTCTTGATTTAACGGCAAACAAAGATGCATATATATATATATATTGTGAAGACTTTATTTATTTTATTTATATCATAACATTCAGAACCTGGACCTGAAAACCAGCAGGACTGTCCAGTACCTTCCCTTCCAGCAGCTGCTGTGGACGGACGAACTGCTGTGAGAAGCCGGGTTCTGCAGAGCGCTGGACAGTCACCGTCTGTCTGCGAGGAGTCCCACCTGGAGGAGGAGGAGGAGGGGCGGAGTTAGAAACACCTGTGAGGGATGCTGGGAAAGTTCTGAGAGTCACAACCTCTGGTAAATGATTCATTCAGCAGCTTTATTTTTTTTTAGAGGAAAAGAAACATTCCAGAGACACAAAACTGTTTTACTGAAACAGCTGAAAATAATAATTAATTACTAAAAATAGAAGAAAAAATTGACAGTTGTAAAGAATTGTTTTTAATTGAAAAGGAGGTAAACGAACAAATAAGAAATAGAAATAAAATATATAAAACACAAAAATAGGAAATAAAATGTAAATATATAATCAATAAATAGTATGTATTTAATAAAACTGATAAATCAAAAAAGAAAAAAATTAAAAACAGAAGAAAAAAATGAGAAAATTAGAAACTTATTTTAAAATAATAAAAGATTTATGACAAATTAAATATGTTAAGCAAATAGTTTTAAACAGAAAAAATATAATTAAATAAAATATTTAATAAATAAATACAGAAGGACTGCAATTAATATGTAAATTAATGAATTAAATACATAAAATAAATAATAAAGAAATAAAAAGAATAACAATTAAAAATTATGAAAATAGACATTTTAAAGAATTAATTAATTTACCAAAGTAAAAAAGAAAATTAATAAAATCAAAGAATAACAAAAGTAATATAAAATAAATAAACTATTTTAAAAGATCATCAGGCACAAAAATCTCAATCTGTGATAAAGTATCAATCTATCTATCCATCCATTAATCCATCTATCTATCTATTTATCTAATTACTTAATGGAAAACATTGCAAATCAATAAATAGTGATTGGGTTTATTAGCTGAATCAGTTAAACCAGATGATGTTTGAGGTTTATTAAGTTGATTTGTTTCCTGAAACATTTGAACTGTTTCTTCTGTGGACAGCCATCATCATCATGATCCATCCATCATCTAACCTACTTTCACTGATGGAACTAGAAAACAGCCAAAGCTTCAGTTTATGGTTGATGTTTTTTTGTTTGTTTTTTTGAAAAGAAAAAGTTAAAGTTAATGTGTTTCCTGATCTCCATGTTTAGGTCTGATTCTGCACCCTAACTGAAAACATTCATGTCTGACAGGAACCAGGAAGAACCCAGAAACAGGAACGAACCTGCAGGGAGGTCTGTCTGAGAGCCGAGTTCACCTGAGGGTCCAGGATCAACAGCAGGGGGCGCCGTCTGCACACAAACATGGGAAAAAAACCCACTCAGACTTGCAGCTGATGAAGCACATAGATACAAAAAACAAGCAAACAATGGAATAGAATAAAAATAAATGGATAAAATAAAATTAAAACAGAAAATAAAAAGAAATTAAAATTTAAAAAAGACACATTAACAATAAATCATCAAGATAACAGAAATTTAAGAATCCACAGAAACGAAAGTGAGAAGTTTCTGGATTTTTTTTTAAGTCTTTTTAAGAGAATGTTGAATAAAATAAGAAATTAAGTTTGAATTCAAGAGAAGCCAAATATAATGTGAGTTTTAAATGATGGAATAAAACAAGTTTTATGTGATTAAAATCATTAAATTCCACCATAAACTAAGTAAACTAAAACAAAATCAAAACGTTTATGAAAACAGTTTCTCTATAAATCTTTGAGTTTCAGTGAATTTAGTCTGAATCAACAGATTATTGTTTAAAACAACTTAACCCAAAATAACAACCTTTTTTTCTATAATTAAGTAGTTTTAAGTAGGTAGTATTAACATTTTTAAAATCTTTTTCTTTTTTTCCTAAAATATTTCAAAAATGTTAAACTCACAATGTCTATGTGTTTTTTCTTCAATTTACAAGTTTAAGTGAGAAGTTTTAAGCTCTCTGTTGGAATTTGTAAGGTTTTAAAAATTATTTTAGTTTTTTCACAATCTTTAAATTTTCTGTTCATTTTTTTTTCTCTCTTAAATTTGCATTTTTTTCGAAGTCACAATTTCATTTTTTTTGCCTTAAATGTCAGAGCTTAGTTCATTTTCTCATAAAATTTTCAAATGACAAGTAGTGTTTTCACAAATTTGCGAGTTTATGAAGTTTTTCAATTTCAGACATTTTTGCTCTCATAATTCCAAATTTATTGTTTTTTCCATAGGTTTTTATTTTCTATGAAGTCAGCAGTTCTAATTTTACATTTTTAGTCCTACCAATCTGAGACATTTAGAATCAGAATTTCTGTCTTTCTTTTTTTTTCCACAGTAAATTTGTTCAAATAATTTGTCTACTTTCACAAATCTGTGATGGATGGAGTCCAACTTCTTTTTTTCCTTTGTGGATTTATGAATTGACATTTCAGAATTTCTTAAATCCCTTAAATCTTCTTAAATGATAAAGACTTCCAGAACTTCAATTTTCTGTCACAAGATGATTTATTTTATCTTTTTTTCTTTTTTTGCAAATATGCTATTTGAATTTACATCATCTAGCTGGGTCAACTATAATTACTATTTTTAGTGTAACTGATGATGCCGTCTCCAGTTTAGTCAGAAATTATTGCCTTTCTCCTATAAATTTAAGTTAATTAAGTCACAATTTTTGTCTTAAAGATTTTTTTTTTAAATATTCCAAAGTCATCCATCCATCCATCCATCATCTATACCCGCTATGTCCTGTGCAGGGTCACGGGGGTCTGCTGGAGCCTATCCCAGCTCACTGTGGACGAAAGGCAGGGGTACACCCTGGACAGGTTGCCAGTTCATCACAGCATGACAGTTTCACTGATGTGTATTTGCCACCGTGTATTTTATTTCAGTGTTCACGGTGGTCTTGGGCATTTGTAAGACAGAAAACTGCTGTAATAAAACCTTTGAACCATCAGTTGGAGTGTGGCACTTCCATCAACCAGTTAAGAAAAGTTTGGGAGCAACTGTGGTTTTATACAAATATAGGTATGCTCATATTTGTCTGGCACACTTATGATTGCTCTTTTGTAAATAGTTTATTTTGATGTATATGTTGTCTTTTGCAAATTGTGCATGATGTGTATTTGATTTTCGTTTTTGCTTACTGTTTCTAAAAATGAGCATCTCTCAAAAAGTTATGAAAAAACTCCAAATATATTTCCTGTGGTTTGAAATGATTTGGTGCAACTTTCTTATATTGACAATTTTTAGGGATCTAGCCATTTGATATGATTGAAGAAAAATATGTGTAAAATAAAGAAACAATTTTCTCGTTTTTGGTAGTTTTTTGCACTTTTTGTGTGAAAAACAAACCATTTTTTAATTAGTTAATATGCATTTATTACATTAATATTATTAAAGTTTGGCTTATCAATATTGATTTACAGCAAATAAAAATACTCCAAAAAATAGTTCTACAGCATGCAATAATGTACAAAATTTCTCAGGTGGACTTGTTGCATGCTAGCTCATAAGGAGTTAACGTGTAAGAGAAAAAAACATACAGGTAATCTGAACTTCCAGGATGAAATCACTAAGCTCCACCTCCAAGAAGGCAGCAGAGCAGACAGCAGCATGGCAGGTTCACGGTCAGTGTTTTTTTAGTTTTTTAATTTTTCTTTTTAACAAATTTATAACACTGTTTCTTTTGTGGTCTTTAACATAATTAGTATCTGAAACTAAGTTTGATCACTTTGACCAGAGGAGGTGGAATCCTCCCTGTAGGCATTTTCTGTTTCCTGAAACAGAGACAGGAAGTCTACATGCAGTTATGTCTCTTCATGTTCATGAGCCATTAAAAGAACATTCCTGAGCTGAAGGAGCTCAAAGAAGTTTTGAGTTTGAATGAGATGGAAAGTTGAATTTGAATGGATGATGAGTTTGAAATTTAGAACAGGAAAATAAATGCTGTTTAAACCACTGATCTGAAAACTAGACTTGTACAGACATGTTTGAGAGCAAATGCTCAAACCAAGAAGAAATCATTCAGTTACATCACATTTCTTTACTACATTACAATAACATACTATGTCGGCGGTCGGTGGATGGTGCTACCTCTGGGTTGCATAATGGCTGGTGGGTCTGCGTTTCTATGAGGTGAGAATACTGCCATAGTCTGAAACTAAAAGAAAAAGTTTTGAAAGCTTGAAAATCAGTGTTTGAAATTTTAAAACCTGAAATAAAGTTTTGAAAGTCTGAAGAAAAGTTTTGAATCTCTGCAAGCATAATTTTGTGCTAGCATTTTTATGTTTCATAATTGTAGCATGCATATTTAAGAGTTTCTGCCTCACAGTTTCAGAGATTCAAACCTCTTGTTGCACCCATGCTGTTTTTCAGGTTTACATTTTCAGAGTTGCAAATATGGCACTGTTCTCCCACCACATAATCTGAAACTGAAAGAAAAAGTTTTGAAACCTTGACAATCAGTGTTTGAAAATTAAAAACCTGAAACTTTTTTGAAAGGCTGAAAAAAAAGTTTTGAATTTCTGCAAGCATAATTTTATACTTGCATTTTTATTTTTCACAAGTGCAACATGCATATTACAGAGTTTCAGCCTCACGTTTTCAGATTCAAACCTCTTGTTACACCCTTGCTGTTTTTTCAAGCAAGAGTTTCAAATATGGCACTGTTCTGCCACCGCATTATGTTTGAAACCTTGTCTGAAAACTTTGCAACTCTGCAACATTCACCTTTCAGAGTTTCGTCCACACAGCTGCGAGGTTGCAATCACGTGATTTTTGGCAGCGTTTTGTCGCTGCTTTTTGATTTGAAACCATGAAACTCACTCTCTGAAGAAAAAACTCAAATGGCTCCGGGCTTCTTACCCATCGTGTCTCTGGTGAAGTATAGTCCAATCACATGTAAGGTCAGGTATGATTGACAGCATAGTGCGCCACTGAATGACAGAACGCGCAGTTCTTGTCACTGTTGCCTGGAGCCAAGTTTGGTGAAGGAGAGACGGCTGCTGACATCATGGCTGAGAGAATGGAGAACAATTTTTGATCATCTTACCACTGCTGTTATAACAACAGAAACTAACTAGAAGACCATCCTCCAACGCATTCCCCATGAGGCTCACAGTTTGCTGTTTTTACCTCTAGTCTTGATGTCCAATTTCACCAAAATACCTGTATGTGTGAAGAAACAATGGGAAATGAATGAAACTCCGACAGCACTTTCCCAAACCACCACTCTCTTGCATCCGCTTTGGGACTGAAAAGCCAGCGTGCTTCTCCCCGCATAAAAATACAGCCACAGTGTCCCTCATGTCTATCAAACACTACCTCCAATCATCACGAAACAGCCCAGCGTCTTTGACACGCCCACCACTCATTTACCCCCAGTGAAGCCGAACAGCCTCGGAAGTGAGGAGTTTTGTCGATTTAGCCAATGATCACGTAGAATTTTATAAAAAAAACTTGACGCTCAGACCCGCCTCCTGGAAGCCGGACTGTCAGCACATAGAAACGCTTGGAAGCTCAGCTTCTGCGGGCGGATTCATAGCATGAATTTTGCAGTGAACCGCAGCGATTTCACTAGAAATCACCTGATTAAGCTACAGGATGACGTATGGTAGTCCTGAAAGTAAATGCAATATTGGGTACATCTCATGTTTTGTGAATTCCTGTTTTACCGTCAGTTTAACATTGAAGATGTAGCAGTTTGGTCAGAGAATCTCAGAGGCAGTTTGACTTCCCCTGCTGTCTGTGACAAATCGCCTCTGCACTGTATGTTACTGAAATAAGATTTAAATCTTTTTCTAATTACGTCTTGTATTATTTTACCTTCTCTGTAATTAATAGGCGGCGGAAAAATGACAAAGGCTTGAAAAGTACTTACAGCAACAGCGGCAGAGCCCATGCTCACTGCAGACTCCTCGTCATGCTCCGACTCAGACTGGAGAACACAGACAGCAGGAGAGTATAAGTCAGAGGTCAGAAAATAAAAATAAAAAAGAGCCGCAATACAAGTTCACTGTGGTGTATCAATCATAATGTTTGCATGACTCAACATCACGGGGCGCACACACCCACTTTCACACACTGGTCACACTGCTGTGGTGTTTTCCAAAGGATGTCAAACAGATTAGGCAGTGAGAGAGCGAGGTTTAACATATAAAAGTTAACGAATGACAATCCAGTTTATAATTCATTAAAAAAGAAAAAATACTAACATTTTAGTTGACAGAAAAGAAGAAAAAAAAAAACCCTGCTGTATGTAACCTCCTCATTAGATTGATTTATGAGAAAAGGGAATTTTTCTTCATGATTCTCGGAAGATTTGATTTGCAAATTGTTCTCAGATCACAAAGAGTCGCGATGCTAAAACAGAAAGTCCTTTCATGTCAAACTGCCACATGTCAGCGTGCAGAACAAGAAAAGTGGAGGTATTTATCTGGCCAATTCCTTTTTGACATGTCCTTTTTTCACCACTTTTCGGTGACCAATAATAACTGCGGTGAAAAACAAAATAACACTGATGGGCATGAAAGAAAAGAGCAAAGAAAGCGAAAGGCCCTGACAGCACTTTTTTTCTTTTTTTTTCCTAAATAATCTGTAATGGTGGTAATTTTTTTACTCTCAAGTGGTTTGTTTTTTCATATTTAACTTGTAAATCTAATTAATCAAATACAAATTACTATAGATATGAATACTGAATAAACTGAACACTGCCTAGATTGTTGTGTCAGAAGTGAAAACCGCTTTTGGGGTGGAAGAGAATAACACAGCACCACGAAAACCAGAATTATTTTAATTATGTACGTTAATTATGTACCAGTATGAAGTCAAGTTATGTTCTATACTTAAAAATGTTTTATTAAATTGTCAAATACAGGAAAAGTCATCCCAGCTAATTACAGTTTCCCCTAAAGTTGGAATTATTTTGTTTTCAGAGATGCTGTCTGTCAATAATAAATCACACTGTTATAATTATGTCATGAGAAGACGTAAAAAGAAATGCTTTATTCCAACTTTATGAGCAACGGTGTAGTTTCCCGTACTCATGTTCAATCGAAGAGACAGAAAAATATTCCCTTAGGTGGAAAAGTCAAAAAAGCATCAACACGGAAATGAATAAATACACACAAGTCGTATACACACTTAAATGTGTATTTTGAAAATATTTTGTCCATTAACTTGAAGGAATATTTCTTATTTTATATTATCAATATATAATATTTTATTTTATAATATTCTCTCTTTTTTTTTTTTTTTTATAGATTTATAATAAAGCCTCAAAATGTGTAAAATGACTTTTACTTCATGGCTCCAAAATCATAAGAGAAATTCATATTTAGCACTAATAATCTTTCACTTCTCTACTTTTTTCTCACTGGGAATTTGGATAAATGCTTTTATCAAAACCAACCTCCCCCCAAAAAGACAAAACTTAAGCTCTATAAAACTAAAACATATATTTTTAAAATCACATCGCAGCATCTCCCAGTTTTTCAGCCTTCATTGCTACATTACTGCATCTTTGATTGCAGACAAACATGCACCAGTTTTTACACATTCTGGAGAGAGGCGGGGCTTCGTTTTAATGATACGCAGGAGATAACCATAATAATAATGAATATAAATAATAATAACGATAAATCACTAAAAATAACACTCTGCACCAAAGCTCTGAGGCTAAACTTGAGGAAGTCAAGTTAAATCACTGACTTAATCACAAAATGACTTGAGCGTTATAGTAACACTGAGAGTAACAATAAACCCTGACATGTTTCATCGACCCTCCGTGCAGAGCTGGAAGGTGAGGAACATGTCTCTCTGGGGTGAAACTCCACCTTCTCAATGGGCACAAATGGTTATTATCTTTCTAATGAGCTCCACCATGTTGCTGCTTAGCATAACAACAGGCAGCTTCATTTAAATGCAGTGTCTCCCCCCCGTTTTTCTTCCTCTCTTTTTCCTACAATGATCCAACTTTTTTTTTTTTTTCGCCAAAGATCCAGGCAATTAACTTGGCACCACCTGGTGGGTAAAAGGAGGCAGCGCTGGAGAGCGAGCATTTAACAGGAAGTTGGCAGAAAGGTCCTCGCAGCATATGCATCTCAGCGTCTTTCAAAGTGAATTAAATTATTATTATTATTCTTTTAATCGCATCCAAGAAAGCAAAGAACCATCATTTGGGAACTGAACCAAGAGCTGTACTAGTTCATTTCTTAATCAGCAGCCAATCCTACATTTATTCTAGATTCAAAATGATTCTGGGTGAAAAGAAAAAACAAAAACAAATACAATTCAAAATAATTCTCAGTTGATTACAAAAAAGCACTATATTATTCAAGTTCACTGTCAGCAACAAAGACATATGTAAGTATGTGAGCAGAGTATAAAACCTGTATTTAATTTAAAGAGTTAGAATAAACAGAAATAAAAAGATTTTACTGATTACACTACAAATGCTTTTAGATACAAATATATAGGACCCTTAAGCTATCCACCCATATCAATACAGGTTCTTCAAGAACAAAAAAGTAAAGTAAATTCCTCACATGGAATAATATGTTGAATAAGATTTTTGAAATCCATTGAAATATGATTATTTTAATGTAGAAGTGACCAATGTGCAGGACATTTTATAACACTATGTTAGTGTAATGATGAACGGCATCCAAACAGCTACTGTAAAAGCGAAACACAAATACTCTCACAGATACAGCTGCTATAATTCTGATGGGAATTTTAAAAAAATATATTAAAATCCTGACTCACTCAATGCTCAGCACCTCATTAAGTTATAATAAATGAGGATATTATTTGCATACTAAAGCTTTATACGTAATTAGTGCACCACTGCGTGCTGGTGAGGAGTCCAATTAGTACAAGTACAATAGTACAATTATTACATGTGATCTATGAAAAATAGTCCATGTATCCCTGGACCTCACTGAGAGGAACCATCGATGTCAGGGAGAAATGCTTTTCTGACATTTACACACGTGAACTAAAAACTGACAGTGAGACAAAATAACACGACTAAATGAACTGAAATGTCACCTTAGAGCCAGAATCTCTGTCCACATCGTCCTCGTCGTTACTTTGGGCTGAGGGTTCTTGTGTTCCTGGCCTGTGGACGTCTGCTTGCTGTCCCTGCACAAACAGACCTTTTATCTCAGCTTCCCTGATGCCGCAGCGCTAGTATGAATTAGATCTTGCAAATTGACGATTACACGCTATAGTTTATTGTACAACAATGTGCAAAAGCACTTTCGAGAGGATTACTGGGCATTAAAGCAGCACTTTAAACAAATCTGGCCACTGTGTAAAGAGATAAACACGTGTGACCTTTCTCCTCAGACGGTGGCTAACTCAGACTCACTCCAGGAATATGAGAAAAGGAGAGCTTTTCATTTCTTATACATTGGGTCTCTGTGTAAACATTTGTTCATTAAATGCTGGCACAGAAAAAGGCACAGCACACCAACAAAGAGGGCCTTGTTTGGACGTAAATGTGCTGCTCACAGAAAGAGTACACATGTACCTCTGGATCCGGCTCCCCACACAACATCAGCTCATCCCGCAGGTGCTTCTGGTGAGGAGATGGCGTCGATGAATTCGCTGCCTCCCACTCTGCAGTGGCCACGTTTCTGGCTGGGCTCATACATCTCCGTCCATCTTCCTCTGTCCCATGATGCTTTGCATCTCGCTCTAGCAGCAGATGCCTGTACCGCTTCTTCAGGATGAGATACTTCTCACCCTGTGAAACAGCAGCATTTAAACAGTTAAAGAGCATAGCATGTCTGTTAAAAGCAGAGCACAATTAACAGTGTTATTATCCACAATTACGTCTGAATTTGGTAATGTTTGCTCAAAGCTCTTGCTGCAAACTATCAAATGTATCAAGACCTCTAATACGAACATAAAATGTGACCTTTCTCTACAAATTAAATAACAGTAATCCTTAGCTGTAGACCTTCTTTTTACTTGCATTTTTGCTGCAAAAGTGCAGCTTTTAAATTTAACAGTCAATATACTGCACATGTTAAAGCAATAAAGAGCATGTGTAAGCCAGAAATCAGAATTAACTTTTCCCGTTTCAGGGCAGCTTGGATTACCAAAATTATTTATATTTGCTGAATGCCAGAGTCACGACAGAGAGAATACTTTTAAGGCTTTCTTCAAAGTCAGATGTTTACATACATTTCTTTAGTGATTGGTAGCATCGTCTTTAAACTGTATGACTTGGGTCATATGCCCTGGGTGTCCTTTTAACAAGCTTTCCCACAATACTTTGCTGGAATTTTGGTCCGTTCCTTCCTGACAGGACTGGTAAAGCTAAGTCACGTTTGTAGGTCGCCTTCCTCACACACACTTTTCCAGCTCTGCTCACAAACCATCTACAGGCTTTGTGATGGCCACCCCAAAACATTGACTTTGTTGTCCTTAAACCACTTTGTAAGTAATTTGGCAGTGTGACTTTAATTTCCTGGCTGATCTCTTGACATGTTCCCTCAATATTTCTACATAATCTTCTTTCCTCATGATTCACCCTCAGAACATGATGCTACCACCACCGTACTTCACAGTTGAGATGGTGTTCTTAGGCTTGCAATCTTCCCGCTATTTCTCCAAATGTAACGATGGTCATCACAGGGAAAGTTTCTTCAGACAGGTCAAGTCTCCAAAAATGAAGGTCTTTGTCTCTGTGTATATTTGCAAACTGTAATCTGACTTTTCTTCATGTTGTTTTTGGGGTAAAGGATTCTTTCTGGCTGAATGGTCTTGTGGAGGTCCACAATTCTCCTTCCACCTTCCTGATATCTTGGGAGATTTTTGTTGTTGTTGTTGTTTTTCGCCACAATCGCATCCAAGGAAGCAGTGTGTTTGAGGTTAGCGTTTAATTGACTCAAATGCTGTCAGTTGACATATCAGAATCTTCTGAAGCCATCTTCTGAGCCATCATCATCTGGGCTTTCCCAGACGGTTTAAAGGGATAGTAATCTTAGTGTCAGTAAACATCTGACTTTGAAGAAGGTAATAATAACAGAAATAATACAGTACGGAGAGAATAGCCAGCTAGTTTTTGCAATTTTGTATTCCAATTTGAAAATGGCAAAAATGAGTTACCCTTCCCATATCTTTCTCATAAATGACAGTTAGGTTTAGAGAAAAGGCCTGCAAAGGTCTGCAACCACTCTGCCTTTGCACTTCAAAAAAGCCTACCTACATCTTTCTACGACTCAGGGAAGTCTCAAAAATATCGTTGACATTCTAAGGTCTAGGCTACACAAGGATGTGCTGTTTCACCACTGCTGGTCTGCTAAGCTACTGTGGAAAAGACTGAAATCATAGCAGACAAAGATATCCTGTGTAGCAGCCTGTTAAAACAATGGACCATCCAATGCAGCTATTGTCTGTGCTTGTCACCAACGTCTATTCTTTCTTCGGGCTCTTTATCCTCTTGGTGATGAAATCAGTTGGTTTTGGGCACCATCTTGCATAAACTGAGATTCAGGCGGCCTGGTATGATCCCTGAGAGCTATGCCCTGTTAGCTTTTCAGACGATGGCACACTATGCATGATGACTGACTACCCAAAAGCAGTTCAACATAGACAAACAGTCTTACTAAAGACACACCCAGGCTTCTGACAGGAGCCCTAGGCATCACATAATAACACGTGGACAACTCTATTGCATCATGTTCTTTCACCGAGCAGACCTTCACTGCTAGTCTTTAGTTTTACTGACGTACTACATTTAGATTCATTTTCTTCCGCTTAGGCCAAGAATCCCTTGGTAAACACCAAGACTTGTGTGATATCACACCCTCTGACAACGCTGACTGCATGCTACACACAGCACAGCTGTCCCTCCTGAAATAAGCTTTTCTCCCTTTCAGCCTGATTCCAACAGTCGAAAACTCGCTTTCTGATGTTTAGGAACTCATATAAATATATACGTGAAAATATATACGTGGAAGATGCTGTGACTGCATCCAGCTAAAGGTTTTCTTCACATTAAAGCATTTTTTTTAGTATGCTGTAATTAACTTTAAAGTTCAGTGGAGGGATTTTTGTTTTTTACCCACACAAATACTCTGCTGTCACAATAGCTTTACCCTAATCAGAGATATTATAGCGCAGTACCAAAATACACAGCTCTGGACAATGAAGTAGAAAAAACAAACTACTCCCAACTCTGTTAAACTAAGATAATTTAAGCGAAAATAAAATCAAAATCAAAACTGAATGGCCTGATTATTCTTGCAAACCATTTCATGATTATGTCAAAAATACTTAGAACTGCAGCTGCAGTCTCTTGGGAAAAACCAGTGGGTACAACCAGTTCTGCGGAAAAAAAGAAAAGAAAGAAAGAAAAAAACAAAAGAAAGATTGGACACATCTTTGTCCAGTCACTAGTCACCTTCTACAACACCAACACATGCACATGTTTATGTAGAAGCTCCAAGGTGGCACAGCTTTTCCCACAAAAGGTAAAAGTGTTTTTTTTTTAATGGTACACTTACGTTCTCTGACTTCACCACAGCAATTCGGTCGATGATGAGTTTGAATTCCTCTCTGTATTTAGCTGCAAGGGAAAATATTTGAGGTGAAAAACTGGAGACTAAATATAGAATGTAAATTTTGTCATGCAGTCACAGTTAAGTGGTTCCAGTACCCCAGAGGTCACTTCAGGGCAGAGCAAAACTTTACAAATATGCTCTGCTGTTGTTGTATTTTGCTGCATGGCAGGAATGAACATAAAGGAGGACTGAGTATTTTTCAAGATGTTCAGGGTTTTTTTTAATAATGAAAAAACAAAACAAATAGAAACATTAAAAGCAATCGCTTCAACTGATCTGCAAACTTTAATGAGGTAGGAAAATACATTGTGTTCATTAAGTTACATCTAGCTCCCATTGCAAAAAACAAACAAAACACCTTCATGATCCACAACATTAAATCTAAACTGGGAGGAAATATTTCCCACTCAACATGAGCAAACTCCAAAGAGACTTTTGTACTTCTTTAAAGGGAATAGAACAGTCACTTTGAAACTCCCCAATGCAAATCTTAACTCTTCTGTGACCCGTGATCAGATAGCTCATCTTACTACGCATGTGTGTATGATACGGACAAGTGCGTATCAATGAATGATTAAGAGATGTTTTTGTTTGTTTTTCTTTTAAATCAAGCAGCTGAAGTGCAATCAGAACATTTTCCAGACGCTGGTATGCCATACATGCTTGTGGTGTCCCAGACTATTCTGCTCAGGACCAGTGAAGCATTTCCTTTTCCTGATGTGCATGGAAAGAACACATGGGGCAAGACTGTTATACTGCTCACACTCAACAACAGGAAGTCCAGAGGAAGCAGCCGTTTACATCTATCTCAACAACTGAATTCTTTGCTCAGCACAGTGAGTAACATAGCATAAGGGTTAGTTATTTATTAGCCAAAGAACTGCACAAACAAGCAACTCACAGCCCCCCCCCCCTCGCTTTAAAACCCTGCTCTACTTCTGAAATCTAATGAAAAAGCACCCCCAACTCGGGGTCTATATCCATCATGCATGTGGACTTAATTGTGATTAAAGCACTATCATCACAATTACAATGTGAAAAGCTGCGTCCGCATGCTACAACAGACTTGAAATGTGTGGGAAGCACTTTTTCTAATTGAACAGCCATGTCAGATGGCAGCTCCCTAAACCTCTGTCAACAACTGCACTGCTTACATGGCATCTGGACTGTACAAGCTGTCGATACAAAGTCACTTTGGATAAACATTTGAGAGGTTAAAATACAGTATGTTCACATCCTAAGCTGGTGCTTTACTCTAAAAGGGGTTTAATTGGCCGTGCTTTTGCTCTCGTTCTGCTAGTTTTACAAGAACAGTGTACACCTGAAGAAGAAAAAAAAACTGCTTTGAAAAATTGAAAGCCCTCTAAGATACACATAGGTTTTAAAAACAATAATATTTAAAAGCATCATTTGCCTATATATATTAGAAAAAAAATGCCAACACTGCTAAGCTAATCAATGCACTGCAGTTTCATGTGGTCTGGTTTGACCACCGCTGGATTCATACAGCAGCGTTGTGGGCATGCAGGGCGGTGGTGTTTCTGATGTTTCTTCATCATACCAAGCAGTTAACATAGTATAGTATATACTATGTAGTATAGTATAAAGATCATGTTCAGAATGCCAGCCTAAATTTGATTATTGACTTATTCAGGATGTATCTAGCAAATCCAGTTTACCACCTGTGCTGCCATAGCAACTATGTGTATTAGGGAAAGCCAGCAGGGGTACAGAGGTTGGATCTGATGATTTACAATATATCATGTGGTTCAGTCAGGAAACGTGGATTCTGATCACACGTCTAAAAGTCTGAGCATGGATTGAGTCTACGTTTGTGCATAGGGGTGGCAGAACCAGATATCATTCCTGAGGAGGGCAAGACTGAATGAATTATCGCAGTAATGGATCTATGACGTTGGTACATTGGTACATTCCACACATGTGTAGTAGGGGAAGAAAATGGCACATTAAAGACAAGAATAGGCGCTCCAATCTGGCAGAACAACCAAAAAATTCAAAAGGTTATGTATGTTCTTGCTGAGGCACTTCCTGAGGATGAGTAATATGTAGTGCACATAGCGAAGGCCCACCTTGCATTGTGTCTTAACACAGGCTACGTACAGTAGTTACAGAAGTGGTGTTCAATGCAGCTACTGCTGCTTTTGTTTTCCCAGTTTTCTGCAGTTGTTGTAGAGTCCACACAGACATAAACTGTACAAAAAGTACTTTGTACAACCTTAAATATGCAAGGGTAAAGTTGGGTCTTCGTGATGCAAATGTTCACATCTTTTATAGTCGGCTGTACCTGTCATTTCTGCTGTGACCCAAAACACTGAGCTCTTTTGTTGCATCCCACAATCTGTAAAAACTACGGGAACCTGTTCTTCTCTGGGGGTGGTCACACTTGTCTCTTTTGGTCCACAGCAGAGGGATCATTAGACACACCCACACAGGGGTCCATGTGGACTGTTACAGACCAGAATGAATGGTCATAATTATGTCTAATAGACAGATGGAGATCTCTATGGACATTTTGAGGAGTCAACCCCTTTTGATGGAACAACATAAACTTTTCTAAATGGCACCACTACTTACAGCTTAGTGATATACACGTGAATGGGTGTGTGTGTGTCAAAGATAGATCAGCAGCAAATTTCAATGGTGTTATGGGCTTTTTAATCTTTTATCGGTCTTTTATGTTGAAATTAGCTTCTACAAGGTTTATATACCAGACCAACTCATGTCTGCATGTATGTTTTTCCGCTAAGCCAACTACGAGAAGAACTGCAGTTCTGCACTGATTCAGGACTGGATTGCATAATCATCTGAGGAGTTGGTGGGTGGTCAGAGAAACAAATGGTAACAGATAATAAAGTATTAATCATTCCTCTGTTTGCAGAGATGCGTGACCACTGTCAGGGCTGCAGGGGCTTCATGTGACTGCATGGTGACATGTTTAGTTTGTTAGTTTCTACTGTTTAGTTACCAACTGGCTTGTGGGAGGAAATGACACAATTCCTGCTCAAGTCTTTGGGGGGCTTTTTTTTTTTAAATGGAATCCAGATGTGAGTTTCACACCACGAAACAATGGAAGTACAAAAAAATTCCGTTTGCAAGAACAGACCGTATAATTTGAATGAAGCAGTCCATTCATGTTAATCTAAATACAAGAATAGACAAAAGGACAGTTGATGTTTTTTGTTTGTTTGTTTGTTTTTTGTTTTTTTATCATCCCGCATTACATAGCGCTGATGAATGTACCGCATGATCACATTTCCCTATTTTCGGCCCAGTACCGTCTTTGAGCTAAATCCACGACGAATCCACTCTACTTACCACGTAACTGCAAGTCACTGTGGCCAATAAAAGGCTTAAATGTCTTCAGTATATCTGCATTTCTGACTCTGCCTGAATTTCCTCCGGCCGAGTAGAAATAATCCAGCAGCGACTCCTCAGTCACATCACTCATCTCAGCTCAGTATCTGGCAGCGTCTCCTCACGACCCGGACAGCTTTCTGCTTGGCTTTTCCCCGACTCTTTATTTTGTGACCATTTTTCTCTCAGCCATACCGCTCTCCACCGAGCTTATTAGATACAGTTCAAACTTCACTCCACCCAAACGAGCTGACCGCTGCTGCGCCTCCTCCTGTTAACCCTTTCAAGGCGCAAGTCTTCACCCCCAAACTTGAACCTCCGCCTTCTGCTGCGCGATCAGGAGTAAAATGATCATAGTTTCTTCATAAAAGAGCCACCTCCATAATCAAATATCTCATTCATGTGATCAAATGTCATGTGTGTGAGAGAGAGAAAAAAGTACACCCGTTACCAATTGTAAGGTTTTGGGGAAACCTTTAAAAAAAGAGAAAAACTGATCTTAGAAGTAGGCTGTAAAATGTAAAACAAAACGCAATGATTTTAAAATTCATAAACCCATATTATATTTCCAATAGAACATGAAGAACAGATGCTGAAACTGAGACATTTTACCATTTCATGGAAAATATTAGCTCATTTGTTCTTTGATGGCAGCAACACATTGAAAAAAAGAAAAGAAAAAAGCTGGGCAAGGGAAACAAATGGCTGGAAAAGTAATGGGCACAACTCAGCAGCAAATGTAGGATCGTTTGACAACTGATTAGATTAACTGGTAACAATGGAACAACTTTAATGACGATTAAAGGAGTGTTTTAGAGGGGCAGAGCTTCTCAGGTGTAACCAATCTGTGACAAAGCGTCTAAGATAGTGGAACAATTTGAGATAAAATGCAAAGACTTTGAAGATCCTACCATCTACACTACAAAATACTACCAAAAGATTCAGAGTGTCAGAAGTGTCTGAGAGACAAGGTTGAAGGTCAACAGTGGATGTGCATGATCTTTAGGCTCTGAGGTGTCACAGCATTAAAAACCAAAAAGGAAAGAAAAATCAATCAGCAAAGTATAACCAGAAGAGTTGAACGGTCGAGTCCTGCATCAGACAAACATAGGACAACATTCCTCTCCTAAAACTCCAGCAACTGGTCTCTTCCTTTCCTCGATATTTAAAGAGAGTTGTCAAAAGAAGAGGGGATGCTACTAATGATAAACACCAGCCGCTTCCAGCTTTTTTTAAGATGTGTTGCTGCCATCAAAGTAAGAAGGAGCTATTATTTTCAATGAAATGATAAAATGTCCCAGTTTCCACATCTGATATGTTTTTTTAAGGTTCCGGGGTTTTTTTTTGTTTTTGTTTGTTCTTGTTCTCGAGGTGGTCAATGCAGACTCTTTAATTCTTCCTGTTGTGGTTGACACAAAATCTTGTCAACGC
>JBAMYA010109556.1:0-19481 GCA_037176975.1 Arrhamphus sclerolepis
GGGGGTGAAAAAAAACCCTCCAAAAAAAAAAAAAAAAAAAAAAAAAAAAAAAAAAAAAACCTTGACTGGTGGCTTAGTACAGCACTGACTTTCTATTTTTCTAAAATCTGGATGGAATATTTCTTTCTTTACACTAATTCCTTTCTGTAGCACCACTGACTTTGTTATGAGAAGCAGGGTTCTTTGGTTGATTGGTTTTGATTGGGAGGTTTTAACCAAAGAATGTAGTTTGGTAGAAGTTCACCCACCCCAGACTGCAGGGAAGGAACTCGCATGCACTAACATGCAGATGTGGCCTGAGTGGTTGCAGATCTCATAAGCCTGATTTGCAAACATAAGCCATTTTCACACATGCACCACAATCCTAAAAAGCTCTGAAGATGTTCCAACAGGGCGACGTGTGATAACAGAAATGACAGCGGCATTTGCTATGGACATCTTGAAGAGATTTTTTTTAACCAACTCCACAGCATAATTTCCGAAAGATCAATGGGTAGGATAAAGTGTGAACACAGCAGCTAATGTTCTGGAGCATTTCTTGCGAGTGAGCAAGTGTGGAATTTCCCCCTCCCTTTTATGCATTCGAAACATCTCAATCTAACTTCTCACTTTGTTTCCTAGATGTCCAACACTGGTGGTCCCTCTGATGAGCTCCTTTTTAACCCCATCAATCCTTGTCATGCTAAAAGAACACCTAAGCATCCTTATGTCTGCCTTCTCCAGATCTCCAGTCTCTTGGTCAGGGCTGGTCTTACTACTGTCTTGCAAACCTCTCTTTTTACTCTTGCAGCTGCTCTTCAGTAATTGACAGAACAAGTCTTAACCAATACATACGATGCACAGACAGCAGGAGAACATCTAATCAGTAGAATCCCACACTGATTTTTGCATTTAGTTCCCCATTTAACAAAGACCACCCTAATACAAGGCATCCACTGCCATCACCAGTTCAAATTACACCAGTTAAATGAAGGCAAAGTTATGAATAATAACTTTAATATCAAGATGGCAATTATGTGAAATAATTCCTGCAAATGTTTTACACCTGAAAATGTAAATGCCTTTTCCAGCAGGACTACATGTTGCAAAGCACTTTCTTTAATTTATTCTCTCTTGCACCACACTGGTGGCAGCTTGTCACAGTTTGTCCAGACATATTTTGCCTTTTTGAAAGATTTTTCCACACAGGTTTGAAGTATGTGCCGTGCAGTAGTTTCTGCTGGTAGCTCTGGTACTTTTAAACATCTGTTATGGTGAGTAACCATGCCAACGGGAGAGATGTTTACATCAGGTTGATTGAGTTTTCCAATCCCACCCCCCCTTCTGATTAAAGTGAGACCCCAGTCTGCTAAGAGTTGGAGAGGAGCCACCATGGATGTCGGGCAGGAGCAAACCATCAACTAAAATGGACAAGTCTGGAGCGCTGACAACAACAGTGCACAGACAGTTGAAGGACATGCTAGGAGAGCAAGAAGATTTACTAGAAAAAGCTGAAGAGCAAGGTCCTACAGGACAGGATGTGCGGTCAGGGATGAAAAAGTTCACAGATTGAATGTAATCAATTGACAGGCCTCAGGCTTTTAAAATCACTTTAATTAAACCTTTGCTCCAGTAAGCTGGTTCTGATCTGGACGTACTAGATAATATTATCCCTATGTAAAAGCTCCATCTTATTTCTTAAGTTCTTGAAAAAAATGTTGCAGATCAACTAATTGACCATCAACCTGGAACAAGTAAAACAAAACAAAAAAACAAAACAAACAAACCTTGTTGAGGAGGTCCATCAACTCATTCAGGTCTTAAACATACATGCATACACACATACCAAGGTTACAATTAAACACCATATCATTAAGGCTTTAGCCACTTTCTTCCTGCCTGCCCGTTGCCTTTAGGACATTCTGTTCTCTCCATGAAAAAGAGAAAAGAAAAAAAATTCCTTCTCTGTTGCACTTGACATTATGTTGGAACTTGGGTTTGAAACTCCTCTGTCTGATGAACAGTAGTTAATAAAGGGCCTCAGTCCAATCAAAATGCCTCAACCACATCTTCATATAGGAGGTTGTTGTCAGTTTGAATGAGTGTGACAAATAGTGCATATTTGTGCATTTGTATGTATATGTGTTTGGAAGGACAACTGTAGTGGATGGATGCTGGCACAGCAACGGAAGCCACAAGAAAGTGGAGACCTGATGCTTGGCCTGCATTTTTCCAAGAAAGAGAAAACCGGCATCCCATAATGGTCGGTTTGCAGTTTCCTGTGCTGTCATGTTACTTTTTAAACTCAGTTTCTTTCACCCTTTTAGTTTTGCACTGCTTCTGGAAAAATGGTCAAATGAAAAGCTGTGTTGCATTTCAAAAAAAAAAAGAAAAAAGAAAAAAAAAGCATATAGCAAGTCTGCTGAACAGGATGGGAAAACGTTCTTAGCTTTAATTTATCATTGAAACCTGAATGAAATTGTCACTTACAGTAGAAGTACTGAAATATGGTGAAGTAATGGATATACAAAATGTCAAATCTTCTGAAAAGAAAGACATTTGTTTATTGTAGAAGACATGAAAGTTAACTACTTTAGCAATAAAGATGCAGTGGGTTTGTCACTCCGTCAGCATGGACATTTTGTTCTGTTTCACTTCTGCATTCTTCATTGTATCACATCAAAATTCATTTTTGGTTATCACTGACATACTCTCTCTCACAAGAAGACACTAAAAACAAAGAGAGATGAACAAAAGTGCAATCCAAAACTGAGTAGATTCCACATACTGCAAGACGTGCAAGCACGCTCAACTTAGTTTGCAAAAGTAAATCCAGAAACATTTTTAGCACAGAGGTGGTCAAATGTTGTGCTTAGACAAGTGACACACATTTATATAAATATCCCGGACAGATTTATTCTGACACCTAGCCTGGAAATAAACTACCACTTTCCAGTCTTAGCCCAGTAACCCACAGGCTTTTCTAGGTCTCTCCTCCCCTTCCCTGCCCTCCACTGACCGTCTGCATCTAGAGTCTTGTTGCTGGGGCTTAATGCAAGCAGTTTTCTTGTACGGATGGGTCTGATAAGAAGATGAGAGAAAGAAAAAGAAGGGATGGGGGCTGAGAAATGCCAGAGAAAGTTTGATGAAAGGGCAAAACAGATGTCGTAGGGTGAGAGAAACAAAGCTAGAGGAGTTACAGTGTGTGTCCTGTCCGCTTCCATGAAAAAGCATGACGGTTATACATATGCAGAAAAATCTTTTGGCTCATTTGTTTATGACCTGATTGAAGATGTGACTTTGAAGAGGTTCAATCAAACTCAAAACCCCAAGAGCTTTTTGGCTCTGCTTCTAATCTCACAGGCTGAACAGTAAATTAAAGCATGTTCTTCAACAGAGATCTGCACTGCATGCAGGATTACATCTACATCTACTGTTGCTGCTATAAATGAAAGATATTAGATGCTCTGCTTAAAACAGCAGCCCCCAAAAATATTATCCAGTCAGTATCTAGCTTGCCCACAAACAGATCTGCAGCGAAGGAGGGCTTAAACAAATTATGTCCAGTCAAGAGTATCACACGAGTGCAGGGAGGGAGGATTCAGGGTCGCAGTCAACACCACAACCGACTGAATCAAAACACAGAATGGTCTGCTTACGCTGCAAAAATAAGACTTCCAAACTGAGATTTGACAGATTTAATTTAGTTGAGTCTGACAGACTCTGGTCAGGAAGGTTTTGCAGATTATCTCCCCATCTCACCCAATTGTTGTCCAGTTGTCCACCCAATTGCAAACCAGACTATGTTATTTCCACAGGGTTGAATAAAATGCATTTCATGTACTACTGTATCCATAAAGTCACAAAAACAGGAAAGTCTAAACAGACTGGGCCTCTCTCTCTTCTGATTCATCTTAATGGTTTGGTCCACACTGTCAGTAGTAGCGTCCTCCTTTCTGGGTTGAATTAAACACGCGTGTTAACATACCAAACCTTTACAACAACTTTCTCTAGCTTAGCGTTACTGATTGCACAGCTCACAAGTCTCAAGCAGCTTGCCAAGTGTTAAATTGCGGCTTGTGTGAGAGCCAATAGATGAAAATGCAGCCAATACAATTCATAAGAATACTGGCATGCAATGCAATGCTATCTATACTCAATGTGGCTGGTTGCAAACAAGGAACTTTTACCCCAATCAGATCTACACAAACTTCAAAGTTACTAGCTTGTTTTTGTTTGTTTTTTCCTGTGGTAGTGGTGCGTTTGGACAAGTGAATAAAACAGTGCACTGGTTTAGGATAGGCCTATAAACTACCAAAGTCAAGGAAATGCATGGCAGGGTAAGCTAAGTTAAGCTGGTGCCACTGCATCACATATGTTGTGGTAAAGTGTATTCCTTCATACTATGGCTCCTTTTACTCTTGTTTAAGGTCTACAAAGTGCTTTACAATCTGTTTCTTATTTAACCATCCACATAGAGTCTCTTTTATTCTAAATACATACATAGATGTATAGGGCAGGCCAACAGATAGTAAGCATGTGTTTCTTACAGCATATTCAGCAGCTGCATTTCTGTGATTTAGTTTCTAAATCTGGAAACACATTAAGATGTAATCTATAGAAGAGACAACATTCTGAGAAGCTTAAATTAAATAGCAATTGTCTCTTTGATTTTGTAACAGTTTGAACTTTGATAAACAGAGCCGCATCAGGAAACCTAATCAGGGATTTAATGGCTTTAGATCAGTTAAGGGGGTTTGTTTTTGCCACCGAGTTTGGAAGTTTGTGTGTTTGTCCGTTTGTTACAAGACCAGGTCAGTTTCAAATGGCAAAAGAAAGAGAGAGACATCTGGTCTTTATTTCAGAGCATAAAATGCCCAACAAGTGGAAAATGCAGAGTGACATTAACTTAAATGAAACTTACTGGATCTCGATCAGAAATAAGACGAACAGTAGTGCTCTGATTTTCTTGTGTCGTGTCCACTTCCCAAATGAATAGTCGGTAGGGCTTCTTTCTGTGGCTTCCTGTTGCTTTGCTGGATGTCTCAGGGCTGGTTGTCAATATGTCTAAGACACAAGTGGATCTTGATTGACTTGCTATCAGCTCTGAGGCCTCTGGGTCTGCCTTTTTTATCTTCTAAGAAGAAAACAGTACTACAAAATTGGTCATAGTCAAAATTTTCAACCCAAAAAGACCTCTTCTAGAGCTGGGTGAAAGTCGTAACTTTATATAATCAATTCCAGGAATTTTGTCAGAAAGAAAATCACATAAGACTATAACAGTTTTTGTGCCATTCCATTCATGCTCAATTAGGGAAAGTATTCAATTTTAGATAAGTTAATTATCGCAAAAGCAGTTTTATCGAATCAGACAAGACCTATTGATCCAAACGAACAGCATGACTGGAATTCATTAATTCACTGTTGATTGAAAGCCTTAACTTTCTTAAAAGCCTCTATTCCAACATGCCCCCTGTGTTTTGGGTCAGAGGTCGCTGACACTGTAAACATGTAAAACACACCAGATGAAAATGTGGGGCAAACAGGGGAGTCGTAGTGATCACAGAAGAGGACTGCGCAGTTTCCTGCCAAAACGAGCTGGTTAGAAAGCTGACTAGAAGGGAGGGAAATGTTTCATTGATATTTTGTTTCAAATACCAACCAACAATGAAGTAATTCAAAAATGTGTCACTGTAAGTAATGATACGTCACGTTCACAAAAGCTTTATGGACCAAAATGCTGAATATGAGAGAACACAAAAATTTTCACTTTTTTTTTTCTCTTTTTAAATACAGTGGACCGTTGTATTATTCATCCCATTCTTCATTATTCATCCCATTCGCCCTCCTTCAAATCTAGCATAAACATTCAGACATAAGGATGAAAGGTGCCCATATGTTTTTGGCTAGAGCTCAAGAACTGATACGGTAATCACAATGACAGTGAACAAATAAGTTTTATGAGATCAAATAAGGAAGTGATGGCATATTCTTCTGAAAAGCCAAAGGTCTGGATAGATACGGAGGTAAATTGCTGTTTCAATGGCTGGTAGTCCCCTCTCCAGTACAAAAACAGTCCTCAGTCCCATTTAAAGCTACATTACGTAGCAATACCAGATGCAACAAAGTGCACTTGTGGTGGTATTACAAGTCATGCTGGATCATTCAATTCATTAGCATAGACGGCTAATCTGTGTGCCCCCCATGAGGTCAGATGTGATATTTCTACACAGAGACGCTTTAAATATTTCTTTACATGTGTACAATCATTTTTAAAATGTCCTTTCTGACTCACTGACTCCTACTGAAAAGAAACTCTCTGACCTCCCATGGAGCTGTCAGGACCAACACTGTCCACTTTACCTATTTAAAACTCTGCTTAACAGCTGTTCAAACACTCTAAAGCAGATGTCAGCTGAAATCCTTATATGACCCAACGAACGCATGCAGATATGTGAAGTTGTGTCTGACAATGAGCTGTCTAAGAAGGAATGCGTGTGTCACCGTTTCACACTGATAAGAGAACAGGAAAACATCACAACATGATGACACTTGTTAGAGTCAACACTGGGCGATGAATGTGTGTGTGTGTGTGTGTGTGAATAAGTGCAAGTCTGGCTGAGAAAGGTGAGGCCAGACAAATGGGTGAGAATTAAGAGCTGAAATATGAAAACAAAAACGTTAATGATACAATACATCAATTAATACTAATTTAGTCAGACATTGTAAGACAATTAATCTTACTGCGTTCCATCTTAATCCAATATCAGCAACGAAATTAGAGCAGAGAAGTGTGACAAAAAGCTAATAAGGATTTTTTGTCAAAGAAAAGCATATAGATCACAAATACAGAAACAGCTCTGCCATATGAACTGGACACCATGTACTTAAAACTGTTTATCCATATTGTTGGTAATCTGTACGTTAACAGTTAAGACTCCTGGATACTATAGATCTTGGGACACGCGTTAGGACAACTATGCTATACTGCCGTTATCGTCAATATCTTACTGAACACGATCGTTCAGTGAGAAAGTTAGGAGGGACAGAAAGTCACTCCTTAAGAACAACATGTGCTAACAGCTCATCCTCCGTAATGCCGCTCACGCCCTTCTACCAAAGATTTAACAGACTAGAAGCAATGAGAGGAGTGTCTGCAATGACAGATTAAGGCCTCGTTGCTGTCAGAAATACTGCTGACTGCTGCTAGCTACGAATATCGACTTAAAACACTTCATTTTTTGGACTCTCCTGTAAGTACATTTACATTCAGAGTTTAGTTGAGCTATGGTTATAACTCAGCCCAGTCGTTCTACTGGACTCCTTTTTCCCAATATACATATAGGGAATTGATTTGCTGGTGCCTGCTTTCAATTCATTAGTGTTGGACTTTAAGTTGACCTATTAGGTAACACAAAAAAAATAAAACAACATAAATATTTGGCTTGGATGACAGCAACTGCACACGTCATGTGTGCTTACATCTTCTGCTACTTTCAAACCAAAATGTAAGAGTAGCTCAACATCCTAAATTTAGGTGTGTATGTTAGTTTGACTAAAAGAAGTTCGGTTTAAGTTAGATTGCAATTTTTTTTCCCCATGCCTTTTAAAACTATAGTTTCAGTCACACTAATGTAATTTTAAAATGTCATGTTCAAGTAGGGAGCGAGAAAGAACGCCCTGTAAACTGCTGCAGTTTTAGAGAAAATGTCAATTATTTATGGACCTTTATTTGTAAAACAGTTGAATGTTCAAGTAGAAGTTGAAGAAAAACATGGTATCCAGAATCATCCTCAGAAAGAAAAAAATGAAACTGGCAAGTCAGGCTGTCAAGTGTTATATAAGATTTTGGGCAGGAACTGTTGTCACAATGCTGGAAACAAAAGGGAGGAGCACTGGGTAGAACACAGAAGACGCTGGCTATAATGCTACAAAGTGCTTTAAAAAAAAGTCATAAATTGCAGATGAGGCCCCTTAATAATAGTTATTGTCTAGATCAATGCCACGTGTTAAAACAGCATTGAGTTTAGGAGGAAAGCGTATAAAATTGTGTAGGATAAACTGCAACATTCACAAGCTGACTCGGTCGCAGTTCCTCCAGTTAGTATCAGGGAGCCGACTGTTAACCTTCAACCAGAAGTCTAACGTAATTTTTTTTTTTTAAATATTTGCGCTTTCACATCGTATCCCTTTGAGACATGTCTGGAAATGTCAAAGTTGCAGTCCATATATGAAAACAGCCAGTTGTTGTCAAAACACCAACTCCCAAAGTGTACATCATTCGTCTCCCAAGGGCTTAATATAGGACTTTAGAGAAAATATTTCAAAAGAGGTCCATAAGACAAAGGTCATCTATTACACTCAATGCAGTTACTGATAATTCTTTCTTAAAGTTAAAGAAAAAAAACATGGAACTGAACGACAGGTCGGCATTGCATTATTTAGCCAGAAAAGGTCAAAAACAGCAGCATCTTATTACTATTCATCCCTTTCTTTCATCACCTTCTCCATTCATCTGCTTTACCACCAGTCTTATCCCCCTGTCATGTGACCTTTAAATACACCCCATCCCCACCCCCACATCCTGCACATGTGCTGCTGTTCAGTTTCCTTCCCCTGACACTCATCCCATTTTCCTCTTTTTCCTGTTGCATTTACACATCCTCTACTTCATGCATATGAGCGGCGGAGACGATGACCATCAAGCTCTCCAAGGATGATTGAGGTTTTCACCAGGATAAATCCACCTAACGGCAAACCCACTTGATTTGCAAACCCGTACACACTGTAAGTTAATTCAAATCCATCAATAGCTCTCAACATAGAGCCCTTCCACCTTCTGCCTGGCCATTCGACATCCTGCTCATTCACTGCATTCCCATCCTGACACAGGTCGCACACACACACACACACAGAGCTTGCTTGGCAGAACTCGGTGTTGCTTCGTCAGCCTGAGCCTTGGCATTAGCAGGCTGCTGCAGCTGAATGGAAAGCTCAGTGGCTCTCTGATGAATAATCAGAGAAAGGACGAGCACAGCAGCAGCAGAAAAGCTCTGATGTAACAAAAGTGAAAAACAGAATATGAAAATATACTGAATATTTGAAATATGAAGTAAGGTGAGGTAAGCTACAGAAGATGGAATGACCGACAAGAAGAAATGAAGAAGAAAAAGGGATGGAGGGCAGGTAGCCGTTATAGTGGATTACTGCAGCATGAATGCAGCTGTGGCTGCAAGAAGAGGGGAAATGAGAGTAGATGGAGGGAGCAAGAGAGGTAGCAGAAAGTCAAGTAATGATAGTGTATCAGAGAAGAGACAGAGGTCTGTGAACAATGAAGTTCCCACAGATACAAAGACATTAATGTGACACTGCTGATTATAAAAATGCTGCTCAAAGTAGTGCATGCCTTTAGCACCAAGACAGACACGCTGTACATCCTGTTTCACTGTCAGTTTCCATGGTCTTTGTCAGTTCTGGGCTATTTAGGATGGATTGAGTAGAATCAGGATGTGATCTGGCATCCGGAGTAATAAAAACCTAAATGCCTGTTGTGAAGAACACACCTTGGCCACATATTGACCTTTATCAGTTGTGAAAACACACGGCTGAGGAGCGAGCAATAAGACGGTGATACATAAACTTTCTGTATGCAACAATGTCTGGATATCACAGACTTACACAGCAACAGCTGTCTATGAGAAGTGGACACGGTCGTGGGTACGAGTGCACTGGTGGGTATGGTACAGAATAAATTCACAGTATCCGTAGGTGTGTCCTTTCTGAGTGACTTCAGGCTACAGGGAAGGAAAAGCGGCGCCGGCATTTGTGCCTGAAAGGAAACATACTCACAAAGAACAGAGGAGGGGTGGAAGAAGCAAAAAGAAGGAAGAGGGGGTGGCGGTGGTGGTGAGGAAAAGAGGATAGAGAAGGCAAGGGCAGAGGATGAGAAAAATGAGAAAAGAGGAAATGAGGAAATTCTGAATGTTATTCATGTTCTTGTTCAATGTGTAGCTGGATGATCTTGAAAAATGTAACGTATTAGAAACACATTTTTCTTTTTCTGTATTTCTTTCAATTGATGATTTCGTTGAAAGAGTCATTTGTAAATTTCACCGTAGGAAAAAGAAGAGGGGAAATCAGTTCACTACCATGGCCTGGATTTTGGAAAAGCAGGAAAACAGCCATGCCGTAATTGGCAAACTATGGCTGCAATTCCATTAGCAGGGGCCCAAGGTAAAACCTTGGGGGCTGGAACTGTAACACGGCCAACCTCCTTCACGGTGCCTTCAACCACCCCGTCTTCATTTACAGTAACAGAGCCTGTAAGATCCACTGACCAAGCAGAGAAACTATTCATATCACTTGGGGACGGTAGTGTACCACTTTTGCTGTCTGGGAACCACAAATAAATAATAAGAAAAAAAAAATCCGAATTTTAGGATCAACACTAAAAAAGCTGAGGTTGTTACTATGTTTCTGTTTACATCCACTGCAATGGTGCTAATGACAAGGGATCATTCATACTGTAAGTGGACATAGACATGGTTGAACGTCATCTGATGTCCACTGGATATCCAATCAACACACTCCTTCCACTGGGCAATTTCCAGGGCTGCTTTGAATACCTAAAGCATGGCAGGGTTCCAACAATTCTCACTGCTGGTCTGTTCCTGATAACGTTGATGATTTAGGTCCTGTAAAATTACCCTGGATCCTCGCAATGGAAACAAACCATATAAGTACCCCTAAAAACAGCACTTTTCTTGTCTGTTATGTGTAGGATTTACTGATATCTTGTGGTTAAGTTGCAGACTACAATCATTAATACTCCTTGTCCAACCTTTATATTTCAAGTGAGTACAAGAAACTACACTGGTCTTTCTATAGCCAGTGAAACCCATGGAACATAGCCAATGTTAGATTTCATTTTCCTCCCTGGTACATGAGAACTTTGAAGGGGCACTTGATGTAAGGATTATACTGATTTAAGATTTAGAATTGCGTGTAGATGTTAACTGTGCTATGAAAAAGAATTAAAAAAAGGACAACACACACACACACTTATGTGTAGGTAACTTATTCAACATTTTCACTTACAAACAGACCCCCTAAATATGTACAGTGACAGAAAGGAGAAGTGGTAAATCGTAGCTCAGGAAGGTATAACTTACTTTATTTAAGATGCATCTTTTTTTTTGTCCAAAGTAGGTTAATTTGCTCTCCACAAACTCTCCATCCTGTGGTTAAAACACACAAAGAGGGTATGAGGTTAGTGAAAAAGAAAGGGGAGCACTGATCATCATAATATCAAGACACACACTCATGCCATCTTTCGCCGTTGTTGTGTTGGGCTGTTGGCAAGCGGGTCTGCGGCCGGGCTGACAATGCAGTCACTGTAGGGGAGATTGTTCACAGTCAAGCTAACAGGCTAAGAATGAGCTAACTGCTCAGATATGGGGCACATTCAGAGGCTCTGCAATAGACTCATGCATGAGCAGACAAGCAATGTTTGGCCACGACAACAGAAGGCCCTATTCAGTTCTCTGGGGAGGCACTGGGATACACACACGCAGCATTATCATAATCATCATCATCATCCAAGAAGCTCCCATCTGCGGCTAAACATGTGCAAACACACGCACACACGGCGAAAACAACCCAGACATAAAGCATTCCTCTACAGTAGCAGTCCATATGTTTGGTTAAGCACGGAGAATCCAGATTTAAGACTGCAGTCTGGACCAAATTTTAAAACATGAGAGAGGAGAGGAGAGGAGAGGAGGACTGCAAAATACAGATCAAGGACTGAATGCAGCAACAAGTCACTCAGGTATAAGGAAGAACCATAAGTAGTGAACTTTAACTAACAATATGAGCTTCTAATTCTGAGATGTTCCACAACAAGCAAGTAAGGAGTTGTTTTGGTGACTGTGCAGTAGAAGTCTAACAGGAAAGAGGAAATGGGGAAAAAAGTGGCTCCAACTTAACAACTTTCATTAATGATTAAAGGAACTCACCAAAACAAAGCAGATAATTTTATCGACCAGGATGCTGGACCTGGACATAAAACTTCTATCCCTGGCTAAACTCAGGAACGAAACGGTGACAAAGGATGCAGTCAAAGACACCGGGCTCAGCATGTCACTCTTCCAGTTCTTCCTGCCAACCTCACTTCTTTCCATGTCCTCTCGCCTGCCCCTGCACTCACTTTTGTCACGTTAGAGTCAACATCAACACAGGTTTTGCTGAATCACCTGAGATCATCACGCCACACTGAACCAAAAAGCATCCTGCAATTCTGCTGAGTACAAAAAAACAAAACAAAATAGTTTTCATGATAAAAACTGCACAAATGTGACTTTGCACATGGGATTGCATACATCTTCATCATCCAGGTGATGGCAAATACTAAAGAGACCAGAAAAACAAAAACAAATAAACAAACAAAAAATGTACTCTTGTTTTTCTGTTTTGAGTCACTGTTGGGTTGGGAGGGGTCTGAGCTCTTCATTCACAGCGTGAGCCAACCCATAACCAAACAAAACTGAAAACAGCTGTCTCCTTCTCATCACTGACGAACAGCACACAGAAACGATCACAACATATTAGGACGGACAAAGATCAATATTTTAGTCAGTAGAATAAACCTGTCAGCTGAGCTAGTCATATATATTGCAGCCCACGAAATGGTCACATCATTGAATCAAAATATCTAGAATGTTAACAATAGATTACTGCAAATTATCTGAAGGTCGGTTGTGGTCCTGAGCTGAATTTAAATTTGAAATGCTCTCAGTAAAAGCTTAACCAATTTTTCGGTGGTGGTAGGGACAGTTCACGGTTTTGTTTTGTTTTTTTAATCTTCAATGAATGAAGTGCAGTTCTGCTTCAGTAAATTGGATACTTCTATTTGATTACAAAAAGTTAGAAAGGGACATCCTGTGACACTGAAGTCTTATTGTCTAAATTCAAGTGTCAGTTTTGTGTCATTGTTATACTCTATGAACGCATCAGCGTGGTCCGTATCTCACTAAATAAGGAAGCCTGCTGTTCCTGTACAATGTGTCAGTGTTTGATATTATTTTTAAAAACAACCAACCACAACAATCTCACCAAGATAAACTGTTTATACATATCTGAGTGTGCATCCTGGCATGTACAAATATGTACAGACAGTGCGTTACAACAGTAAAGCAGCATAATATTGCTTTCCTGAAACTACAAGTGGTGATGCATAAAACACAAGAGAACCACTATGACGTTCATCTATTTTTTTTTTTTATTTAAAAAAAAAAAAAAAAAGTTGTTGATAAGATTCTATGTTCAAGCACTTGATGTTTATTCTTGAAGATATTGCATAGCGAGTTTTGAAAATGAAATAAAGTAGAAATGTTTGACAACAAAACAAATGAAAGGTGAAATGCACAAATAAAAGAAATTGTCATACAGATTAAATATGTTAAGTAAAAAGAAAGGAAACAAGAGAATGAAAGAAAGTTGAAGCAAAAAAGAAATCATGTTTAATTTCTTGCAGTGGAGAACATTTCAAGGCCTGAAACCCTATGCTGGGTTCCAGTGGCCAAGCGGGCCTCGTTTGCATGGGAGCCCATTTCCTGTGTGTGATTAGCTGAAGAGAAAGTGTGTATGTGTGCATATACATTTGTGTGCACTGGGGGGGGGGGTGCAGTTCAGAGAGGTCTGGGGTTGTTTTGTCTGCTAAGCGGGAAAGGAATGCCCAAATCAAACACAGTGAACAGGACGCCTAGCAAGAGAGAAGTTTAGGGGAGCGAGACAGAGGCTGGGAGAGTGCACAGATAAACTGTGAAGAGAAATATGGGAAGAGACAGGAAATGGAGATCAAGAAAGCGGTGGACAGACGGAGCTAATAAAAGAAAGGAGGGGGAGGACTTGTGAATAACAGAACAAGTGGTGGATTTTTCATCTGCTGCCACTGAAGACTGCTAACAGCATTCCTCCTGCTCCTATTTGCATTCCAACAGCGTGGCAAGGTGGGGTAAGAATTTTGTCTACAAGCTGATGAGCTGTCAAAGTGAAAACCATTTACCTCTTAAACTTCAGAATAAACCTGCAGAACCAGCCCTAACATCTAATGACTTACAATCCTGCAGCGCTCCCTGCTTCACGAAGAGCAGCTGACTTCTCCTGTGAGTCTTGATTCTCCATCCAAACTGCTCACACGAGCTGCAGGACTTTGACGGGTCCTGAACCTCATCTCACTGCACATATGAAAAAGTGTCCAGCTCTCTCACCCCCACCAGGATCCACCAGGTCTTTTCTCCGGTTGGTGGACTCACACAGCAGCAATGCGGCAACAGTCCAGAGGTGGTTCCTGAAGTTCCTTCATCATGTAAAAAAAAGAACAACAACAAAACAACCAGTCTGGTTTCTTCCTGCTCGCTATAAGCTGCGTGCTGTGAATCAGTCCGATATAGTGAACGCTGAAAACATTGAAAATTCCCCAACTTTGGACCTTCACACCAAACAGAACCTACAGTTCAGTTGCTCAGCATGCTTGACATCACACGATCTCCAGTCCATGGAGACCAACACTTTCAACATGTACGTGTGTGTCCGGGATACGAGTCAGCGGCGCTGACTGACTGACAGTCCCACAGTCCCACAGTGTTTGAATCTAGCACATGAGGTTGAAGCTCTTTAAAGAAACTTAGAGTGAGTCAGGCCAGGAAATTAATCAAAACCATCACTCAGAACTTGTGTGTATCCAATGTAATCTTGCCTGTGTAAATTATTTCAATAATATTTACCTTATCAGTGATCTTCTAAAAATAAAACGAGTACAGTCACTATAAACTAGAAAAAGTTGACAAAAGTGGTATCTAGAATCCAAACTGTTTTCTTCCCCAATTTCAAGGAAAAAGTCTCAACAAATAAAAAGTCTAACAGAGATTGACATGTATTCTAATCCAATAAAACAGCAGTGATTTTCCCTAATCAACGTCAACACAAAATGAGGAAAACCATGACATTAAAGCATCTGTTTAGGAACATGTGGAAGTGTTCTGAATTCATTACAAGTATTGTTATTGATATCATCTCTGTATTAGTTTGAATCTAGTTCAAGTGATACAACATTAGGGACACCAAGATTGTACATGTTTCCTCATGACATGAAAATCATGACTTTGACCCTGCAAAGATCATATATACTAGATTACGAATAAAAAGTTACTGGGTACATGGTGACTCAACTCAGTTACCAAACCCTTCCTTGTTTTGTGTGCAGAAACTGGACCCTGCCCATGCGGGAGTGAGTTGTTCCTTGACTGGCAGAGCAGAATTGATAGGCTGCTATTGTTTCCTTTTAAGGGCAATTGTGTCTGAAATGCTTGGCACAGCTGAGGGTGCAGATCCAGATGGCTGGCAGCAGAGATAAAACACTAATTCGACCACATTCTTCCATGAAGTCCACACCTAGAGAGGGAGAAGGAGGCAGAGAGGGCGAGAGAGCGTGCAACATACGTAGGGTTGGGAAAGATTTAAAGTGGTTTAGAAAGAAGGAAGAAATTATATGTATGACTAAAGGGAGAAAAAAGGGAAACAGCGAGTACAAGTTTGTCCAAGTGGGTGGGCAAGACTCACTCTGCCACGGGCATTGAGCATTTTCTTAAACTTCAGCAAGCAGTCAAAACACATCACCACATGTGGCAGGCGTGCTTGTCTAGGCCACAAAAAGAGGGTAAACACTCACACCACATATTATATATACACGCATACATCTAAATATGCATTCAGGCCTCCCCACAAAGAGACCTAAACATTTCATAGTGCGACAAATCCTGCAGCACCTCAAGTCCTCAATTTCATGTTTGATTTCCAAACTTTCAGAGGAACTAACTGCTTCCACTTACTAAATGTTTAATGTGTTATTAAAGGAATCACCTACATTTCTAAATGCAAATATGCTGCTCGAGGATGTAGGAGGAGGGAGGTGCTGGTGGGAGGGGGCTTGGGGGCGGGGGCTAAGAATGGCTAAGCTTCACAAACAAACCCAGACACAGAGAAAGACAAGGAGCTGGCTGAAGGTTGGATCATAAACTATGCCTGGTATTCCACAATGTTCCAGAATGCACAAATGAGCCACTCTGTGACTTAAGAGCTTTCTGAGACTCCGGTGATGCTCCTGCGTCTGAACGGGTCTACAAGGACACACAAACTCGAAGCTGAGACCTGTCTAACAATTTACCAGATGAAAACTATGTCCACACCAGTGCAGTGTTTATGCATAATAAGAAAAGATCTCTGTCCACACTACACCATCATAGAGCTGTTATTCACCCCCGTTGAGGTTCAGTTGTTTTGTTTTGTCATCTTCCAGTTATGGTCATATTATAAACGCTTGACAAATCAAAGAAGCACGCAGTCTACCAGAAGAGCAAATCAGGAAGGGATTTCTAAAGCTTTCAGTTTCGTCCATCCATGTGAGAATATAATCCCAGGGTTCAGAAATTAAAATGGGGTCTGCAGCAAATATTTTGTGAAACAGGGTAAAACTCGCCAGTGTTATGTTGGTCAGGCTCAAAGGCAAAGGTTGCTGTATCTTGTGGTATTTGTAGAAGTTTAACTTAATGCACCACTGCACTCGCATATATGGAGAAACTAAGTGCCATAACTTCTCTTGTGACCCAACATGCACCTCCCCGGAAATTTAACTACGCAAACATGAAACATTGTATTTCCTTATATGCATCTGCATTTATGACTACAACTTCAAAAGGGTGTAAACAAAAAAGAAGCTCTGCACGGCTACAAACAGCACTGCAGAAAAAGAAAATACACAACCACCTAGCGTTTGGTTGTGTAATTACAGAGGGAGACAAACGATACCAGACAAGTATAAATCAACAGCGACGTAGGTTCTGTGTGTAGGTTATGCGTGGGGTTGTTACATTGACCCATAAATCGCATTTTACATTGCAGTATAGTGAGAAAATATGTTTAAGGAAAAAGGAAAGTCAGAGGGGAGCTGTATGTTTTCCTGTACTTTAGTCTGGATGGAAATACATGTACGAGACTGAAAGGATTCACACCGTTTCACATTCAGCCACAGTCCTGAAAGCATCATCGCAGTATTCAGTCTAAACATTTGTGCTTTATGCACAAAAAGCATGCATATCATAAACTTGCATGAAGACACCATCTTTGGCACTAATCAACCGTTCACTTCCAGAAGACAATCATAATTATGTACTTGTGACCAAATGTTTGAGAAGCAGTGTCTCTAGTTTGATTCTATACAAAGAGCTTTGCTACATGTCCTTTTTTTATTTAAAAAAAAAAAAAAAAAATCCTATGATGAACTGCTCAGTGATGGCAAAAATGCCCAAACATATTTTTAAGCTGAAGCTCCACTCAGCCAAAATAATTTTCTTCTTCTCCCACTCACTACATAAAACTTTGACATGAAAGGGTTTCATGACTCTAAGTAAAAGCTGCACTTTACTCGGTCTATTTCAAGGGCCTCACCATAGCAGCATTTTGCTGCTTCACTTCCCCTGGTCAAAGCAGCCAGCAGGAGACGGAGCGCCAAACGCAACGTTGGCATGAAGGGCAAAACCAGGAAACCCAGCCCCGAAATGCCCTTAACGAAAGGCAGCAGTGCAGAGCGGCTCAAAAAAACAAAACAAAACCAGACGAAAGAGGGGAAACAGTCTGAAAATAGCCTTGCTGTTAGGGTCTACTAAAACGATGATGCTGCAAAAAAAAAACAAAAAAAACACACACACACACACAACAGACTTGATAAGCTGAGGAAAGTGTCCTCCTGAAGGAAACAAAGTCTTACCAGTTTAATTTTAAAATAAAGTTCAAGCAAAAAAACAAACAAAAAAAACAGTAAGAAGTAACAATCTACATATGAAACCTGGAAGAAGTTTTAAAATCTCTAAAAGGGCATTACGTGTATGTTAAAACGTAGGTGAAGAGCACAGAAGGCAGGATAGACAAGAACATGAGAAAATGAGAGGAGGGGGGGGTGGAAGCGGGGGGTATTTAGGTTTCCATGGCGTCTGAACATTCCTCTCTCTGAGAACATGTATATTTTTTGATTGCAAGAAAAATAATCTGCAGGAGGAATTTTATTTTGAGAACCGCCCTGTAGACCAGAAGCTTAGAGCAGGTCAGACAGGAGTGAGTGAGGGCGAGTGTGAGAGTGTGGAAATCCCTTGTACAGTTGAAGAGTTAAAACACCTCATGTATCACCAGACACACCGTTTGAAAAAGGAAGCGCGTACGAGGATCCAGTGCCTCACTGCTCAAGTCACACATGATCAAATGAACAAACATCCACTCCCTGACATGCAGAGAACATAACCTATCCTCACCGTACAAAAAAAAAAGAAGTTATTATTAAATTAACAGGTAGTCCAACGTCCACCTTTGATATTTACCTTTATGCAGTTATTGTTTTTAAGGACATTCAGAAGAGGAAAATGCTACGATGATGGATGGGGAGCCACAGATCAAGTAAAATACTATTTAATTGTTGTGCTTACTTAGATGTTATGTGGCAAGATTGATAATATCTCCTGTGCTTCTGACTGACGTCCCCCTATCAGGACTCCAGGATCTAATCTCTACCTGCTAAATCTGCCTCTACACACCACAACCATTTTATTATAGCTACACAACACCTCAGTCACTTGCTTGTCACGCAGCTTTATTCATTCCAGGGTGCCATCTTCCCATTCAAATCCATGGAACAGAAGCGCTCAAATCACACGTGAAATGAACTCTAAAGAGTGAGGGATTGAAGAACTTTCTTTATGACTCCCCGTTCCTCTTAGAAGTGGTCCACTAATTCACATTTCTCTACCGACATCAAACCACAAGAGACATCCGAGACATCAAAGCACCAGACAAGACAGCACATGCAATCAATGTCGCCTGTCTGGGCTTCACCCATAAACAGCAACACAAGTGTGAGGACGGATTGTTATTAGACAGCCCTTTCGCTCACAAATAAAATATGTCCAGATATCTCATGCGCACATAAAAGCTATGGTGATAACAAAAAATAGACCAAAAAAGATGAACAAGTGTACCATTTAATTGACTGAGCGTTAAAATAAATCAACGTTTTGCTGATTAATACTTTTGTACATATTCATCCATGACCCTTTGATGAGCAGCGCACTGGTTAACACCACAGTGGACTCCTGCCAACCAGCGTCCCGTCAGTCAGCAGGCATCTGACTGCAAATAACAGACTAAAATATCAGGAATTCTAGGGGAGAGAAGCAGTGAGTGTAAAGCCACCGAAGAGACGTTGAAAGACACGTATTACAGTTCCAAGTACATAAACACTTACTTAATTGTAGTGATGGTACCCAAGCCATACAAACCCTGCTGTTGGGGGAAGGAGTTTGGTTCAACATGTAGCCTTTTATGGTTTGGAGGTTTGAGCGAGAAAAGTGGAGTTTATCGCTGTTGACGTGACTGTGGCGTTTCTCAGTTGTAGCGAT
>JBAMYA010109577.1:0-19480 GCA_037176975.1 Arrhamphus sclerolepis
TATATATATGTTAGTCTTGTTGAGCATGTGAGAATGAGTGTGTCCTTCAACAGTCCTGTGTGTAAAAGAAATAAATAAATAGATAAATGTATTTCACCAAATACTGAATTAGCAAATTCAAATTCCTTGCTTTAGCTTTTACTCTAGGCACCTGGAGGTTTTGTCGTTTTGCTAATATGCACCTTGCATGGACCTGATGGACTGGAAGCAAGATTTTCCAAGCTGGTTCCTTTCACCAGTCTTTGGGTCTCGCTCTTCAAATGTCACAAGGGAAACATCTGCACTCAGTAGCACTCATGATTTCAGGAACAAGTAGAGCACAGAGGGGGACAGAAGGATGGTGAAAAAAAACAAAAAAAACCATCCTTTACTTTCCCTATAGTTGCTCTCCATATTTTGCATGACTCATCTGATAAAAGCTCTTTCCTCCATTGTTTAATCCTGAAAATGGTGCGCAAGACTTTGGAGTTGATGCACATTATCCCATTTGTACCCATCTGTTTACCAAGCACACATGCATCTCTTAGATTAAAATATGTGTGATGAAAGTTAGACCATATTCTGTATTTTTAGACCTTTATCTTAGTGCTGCATAACATTAAAGAATAGAATGTATATTTACAACGTATTCCAGACAGATTAGATCATGTAAATGTTAATCAATGATTATATAAATCTGTAATGAAAAATCTTCCTCCCTGAGCATCAGCTTGACATATTCACTCTGACGTAACTAGAGCAGATATATAAATAACATCTGACATTACTGGAAAGCATATAGTGTGAATATACAATGATATTTGGAAGGAAATGCAGCACTAAACTAAACACGTATTTATAGTGTGAGTTAAAAAAGATAGACAAGAAAAACAACAAAATTACAAGAATAAGCTTTTTCTATGAGGAATAATCGTTGGCAGTGGCAGTTTTAAACTGCTACTAGCTGCAATAAACTGGTTGCTATGCAGCCAATAACTGAATTTAATAAAACTACAAATGTCTCCCTGTGCAGGAGAAAACGCATTATTTGATCAATCTGCTACAAAGATTTTTCCAGCTGAGTTTTTACTCGTACATCCACGTCCCGCGGGCATGGATGGAAGCACTATGGTGAGTTCTTCTCCGACACTGAACTGAGATGCAGATGTTTTATTGAAATGCAGATGTGTTTATTTCAAAACCACAACGGATTTGAAATAAAATGATGAAGATGTGACCAAAGTGCTGACTTTCAGCATTCACTTAGGAGGTTTCACCAAATATATACCATTTAGGAATTACAGCCATTTTGAGCAAAGTACCTCCATTGTCAGGAGCTCAAGGGTTTGTTGGACAATTTGATAATTGTTGGTCAGGATTGATGCCAATATGAAGTCCAACAAGATCTCAGTGCAAGTGAAGGAGGCCATCATTAGGCTGAAAAAAAAAACTGAATAAATCTGGAAGAGAGACTGCAAAAGGCGAAATTAACAGACCTGGAAAACCACACAAAATCAACAGAAGTCAAGAATACTCTGGAGAAGGTAGGGATATCACTGACAAAATCTGCAATCACGGTGCAAACCACTGGTAACATCCAAGAACAGGAAAGACTACAGATGAAACCCAATAAACTTGTATCAGGATTATGGGGAAAGCATAGGTGAGGGAAAGGGACAGCACATGATCTAAAGCTTTCCTTGTCACAGTTGGTGGAGGTAGAGTCATGATGTGGGCAGGTACAGCTGCTAATGGAACGGCTCAAATGTTGTTGATGATGCAACAATCGACAGACTCTCTGCTGACATTCAGCCAAATGCTACAAGACTGACAGTTCTTCACAGTTCAGATGGATAATGACCCAAAACACAAACAAACTCAAGACTTTTGGGAGACAAAGAAATTAAATATTTTAAAATGACCATGTTAGATGCCTGAAAGAGAGGGAGGAAACTCAGTGTTTAGTGAGGTCCATGGACTCCAAACTTCAGTTAGTCATTGACTGGAGAGGATTAAATTAACTAAGGTTACATTTACGGTTATGTCACTTTATCCTTACACTCTCAAGCCCTTGAAAATGGAGATCCTTTGGTTAAAATGGCTGTAATTGCTATATGTTCTATTTTGGAAAATGCCATATTTTAGAGAAGCATCTTAAATTAAATCAAAGTTTGCCCATACTTTGATTGTTTTATTTTGAATCCATTGTGGTGTATTAGAGCAAACATGTAAAATCTCAGCTTGTGTCCAAGCATGCCTGGACCTGACAGCATTTATAGCCAGTGTTCCCTTGCACACCCAAAAGGTTATCATTTTTTTCATCATTGGCAATTACAAATATGAGCAAGCCTAATATTTTGCTGGAGCACTTTCTGTTTATGTTAGCATTTAAAAAGATGTGTCAGTGTTTGTTTTTAATAACAGTAGTCAAACCTGTGCATTAATATAACTGTCTCCCCAAAATGCCTGCAATAACGCCACAACTGTTGTGGGGAGACGTGAGAGATATAAGCAATGATATAAAGTGATGGCCTCCAGGGACTCATCTACTGACTGTAATGCAACTGTGAAAGTAGAGCATAAACACACATCCTGCCTTCAGATGTTTGATTTGTAGCCTGTAGGGAATAATGTATACTCTTTACACTGAATAAACAGTGGCAGAGGTGTAACACACAATCACTCATGTAAATATGAACTGCCAGAAATTATTATAAATGTTGATAATGGCATGGTTTGAAATATGCAAATGTGGCCTTATTAAAAATGATTGAGAATAAAAGTTTTGTTTGCAATTTAAAAAAACAAAAAAACAACCCAAACTCTCAATCTTTGCCTTTTTATGCCTTTTCTTCAAGGTTATCTGTCATTCTTTCTTTTTCTCCAGCTCACAGACGTTCCCTTTCACCTATTTAGGCAAACACTCTTCAAGTGAAATCTCATTTTTCTCAAGGCTGTGGGGTGCCAAAAGGAATAAACAAATGCAGCCAAGGTTTTTGACCTCCATTGCTGCTGACCGTGACGGTAATCAGTCTAGGCTCACAGTCCTGGCTTCCATCCTCCCTCTGACATTCAGACAAATAGATCTGCCATAGTAACATGGTGAGTTAATGTTAGCTCACTCCACTCGTCCCCCATCCTGTTCTCCTGTTCTCACAGTCCAGTGACCCTCCTCTGACCTGCCACGTCTGCGTGCCGGGTCACTGACTGAGCGAAGAACCCACACGTGGTCATCAGTCAGTCAGACAGACACACGGACAGACACGGGCTGAAGAAAGTGTTTCCTCTTCTGTTTGTTCCACACAAGCTCACACAGAGCAGCGTCCTTGTCAAAAATCAGTCCTGAAAGGACAACAGAAACAACAGCGACTCCAATTGAATAGCTCTGTGTGAAATACAGGCACAATTTCTCTTTATTTAAACAATAGCTTCTCTGCTAGTCAAGCTCATCTTCATTCTTTTTCCTTTTTCTGTATCTCCTATTGTCTCATTTAAAACTTCAAATTGTCACTAGACTCAGTGAGACACCTGTGTAGGAGTAAGAGTTCAGATGGCTCTTTTATCCCTTAGTTTATTTTGCTGATAAAAGGAAACCATTCCCAGAAAGAGACCTCTTTCCATATCCTCTCTGTCTGTGCAAGATTTCTCATCTCACTCCTCATAAAGGACGTTACTCTGACAACATGTTGAGATGGACACGCAGGGAGTGAAAGAAGTCATTAGGCAAAAGGTTTTCTGCAGTGTCAGATGGGATTTGAAGGAACTCCATGTTGTTGGGTTTTTTTGTTGTTTTTCTTTCTTGTGCACCAGCCTCCACGTTGCTCCCTTTGTGCATATTTTCTTGTCATCAGCAACTTCGAAGTAACTCCCAGTTGGGGTATGGGACGTGGTAGGGTCTCCTGTGGCTGGTCCCCGTGATCCTCCTCACTCACTCTCACCTAATCCTTCCTGCATAAAGGACAGGAGTGAGCTGCCAACAACAATAGGAGCTGCCAGGGTTTGATAAAGAGACTGTGGACCGCTTTGGGGTGTAGGGACCCAGGGGAAACAAACTCTGTCTCCATGACACAGTTTTCTTACAATCATGTCTGAAGGGGTCACAGGCAGATTGTAAATTTACATGCAGCTCAGCAGGAAATGACTCTTGCTGACAGATGCAGAAAAATAGCGAACATTAAAGACACTGACAAAACATTGCTGTTGTTTTCCTGCAATCGGAGGTTATTTATTATCTTTGGATGTGGAGGAACACATCTTGACAAAAGTTGGATGAAGTGGTTGACATCGAACAGATCTCACAGAAAACACAGTCTTATACTCAAGTGAACATATAAATTTAGGAAAAATGTAAATATTTGACACTGTTAAGAGACTTTACTTTTTGACGTTTTACGCTTGCTTTCATTTGGCAGTTCATTTTGTTTGGAAGACAGATCAGAAGAAAAAAAGGATGTTCTTCATTTAAAATCATATCAGCTGGTTCACTTTCCTTTATGGTTAATGAGTGATGGACGTTGGAAATACGATTGAGCTCCAGTTGTGTGTTCCACATGCAGGCTCTGCGGTAGGATACGATGTTCTTGTTCCACTACGAGCAAACATCAGCAGGAAGACAGGAGCTCTATAACCCAAACATGGATGTTCAGGGATCTAGTAGTGTGATGGGAAATAAATGATGAAAAATGGTTAAACAATCATGTGTGTTCGTTCCTATCATGAAGTTTGGTTTTGCAGACCCTCTTCTTATGTCTGAAATTCTTCAGAAAGAAATTTCTTTTTGAGGTTTGAGGTTTCATGAAATGATTATGTGACATCTAGAACCTTATTAGAGCTGTTTCTAACAGGTCAAAAACAGAAAGTCATTTAATACTTGCCATAAATGCCTTTGAGATGCAGTAAGCACGTCAGATTTTATTTGGATAAAGAATCTTAGCCACCAGACCACGTTTTTACCACTTAAAAACATATTTGAAGAGTGTCGAATTGGGATGTCCTCTCAAAATCATGAAGATTTAGTCTTAATTTCAACAATGAACAAAAGTATAGAGGGTAAAGTAAATATATAATTGCTAGTACACCTAGAATTAAATTCCTGTGCACTGCATCAGGTATAAGTGATTAGAAATGCTTCCTTATTAAAGCTCAGACATTGAGGCCACATTAACACTAACTAGCTAAGACCAGGTCAGTTGTGTTCAGGCAGACCATTTGTGCGACTGCCGCTTGTACATACTTACATTAAGCATCCGTTTGTTTGGTCAAAGCATGTGGTCTCAGAATACAGCAGAAAATACGATGGCAACTCTATGGCTTTATGGCTTTTTCCATCCATCCATTAACTTCTGCTTATCGTGTTGGGTTGCGGGAGCAGCAGCCTGAGCAGTGAAGCCCAGACGCCCTGATCCCCAGCCACCTTCTCCAGTTCTCCCAGTGGAATACTGAGGTGTTCCCAGACAAGTCGAGAGACATAATCTGTCCTGGGCCTGCCCCGGGGCCTCCTTCCAATCAGACATGCCCAGAACACCTCTCGAGGGAGGCGTCCAGGTATCCTCACCAGATGCCTGTACCACCTCTGTGAATCGCCTTATCAAGGTGGAGGAGTTTGCTTGCCTAAATGAATCCAGGAGATATGTTGCCGGGGGCTTCATGCGCTTCATGGTAGGGTCTCCCAAGGAAAACTGGTCCTGGGGGACGGGCTAAGAGTGATTCCAACGACTCCTATGAAGTTTCAACAACAAGGAGCATGGTGTCCCTCGCCTGGATCAGGGTTACCGGGGTCCCATCCTGGAGCAAGGCCTGAGGGAGGGGCTCGTTTGCGAGCACCTGGTGGCTGGGCCAGGCAAAGCCTGAATAAGGGATGTGGGTCCACCCTCCTCTAAGCCACGGGAGTTGGGTGCAATGTGGGTCGGGCAGTGGCCGAAGGTGGGGCCTTGGCGCACTGATCCTCAGTTGTTGACTCAGTGGCTTTTTTTTTTTTTTAACTCTCACTCTCTCCCAATCTCACCTCCTCCAACCGTGCCAGAGATCCAGAATTGTGGCGTTCTTTAGCACAAAATGGAGCGCTAACACGAGCCAAACTCTTGAAAGTGGTCTGGCCATGGTGAGTTTCCAAGAGCTCTTTAACGCCTTCAGGAAGGCGATTTTTAGATTCATGTGAGTCCGGGAAAGAATGTAAAATCATCTCAATCAGACATTTCTCTGGAAAATAATTCACAAAGAGTATTAAACGTATACCAGCTTTTCTGGGTCAGACCATTCTGACAACTTCAGGCCAAGAGCAAACCACAGAGTGGTTTAAAAAGTCTCCAGCAATGGTAAAATGTCATAAACAGACATACAGGATGGTCTTGCTACAGTTGATGTCAAAATGCATGCATCGACAATCAGAAAGAATTTGATTTTCATCAGAGGTGTGCAAGAGGGAAGTGATTTCTGTCAACAAATGCATGAAAAGAAGAAAAAGAAAAATATAAAAAGGCCAAAAAACACCTAGAAAAAGACAAGAACTCCTGAAAGATTGTGCTTTGGACAGACATTAAAATTTAATTTTTTGGACAATGACACCCAGAAGCAATAAGTGATCTAATCATGCCCATGTCACTTATTTGTATGCATTTCCACTCACCTACTTAAAAAGCACAAAGATGTGTAATCTTTTATTAGAAAAATGTCATATTTTTTAATAACTGAGTGTATTTCCACCAAGAATCACGCAGCTTGTTAAATCAGTCATGATACTGATTTTAGGTCATATCAGCCAGCTCTAGTTTGGGACGACTTGAGTGCAGAATCTCACTATCACAGAATTTGCGTTGAATCAGACGACGCTTGAGGAGAAAGTGGGACCAGCTACTCAAAAGCTGAAATTGAAGAAGTAGTACCATACCACAGGAGAGTGAGTTCAAATGTTCCAGTGAATCCACCCATGGTCCAGTCAAAACCTGGATATTAAATCTGATGAGAGTCTGTACCACGATTTAAAATGAGCTGTGCGAATATAACACAGTTGAATGAACTCTTCATTGAGGACTGAGAGAAACTCAGCTGATGTCATAGACTGGTTGACAGTTATAGTAAACGTCTCATTGGAGTTATTTTAGCAGGAGGGGAAATATTAGCTGCCAGAGCATAAGATGTCGTAACCTTTCCCTGTAGTATAGGGAATACTTTTATCTTTTTCCTGTTTCATAAAATTATTGATTTATATGGTCAAATAAATGATGGGAAAGAAAATCAAACATTGATACAGTGTATTGATATTTCTTAATAAACAACTAATTATGGAAATGGTTTCCCTTATTTTATAACATGGCTGTGTTTCAAACTGACTCATAAATCGGTTCCATTATTTATCCCAGTTAAGTCTACGATAATGCTCTATTTCCGTGTTTATCCGATCAGTCGGTAGGATGGTAAGAGCTCGCTTCTGATGTCTAAGACACAGAATCCCACGTTGCCCTTAAAGTCCTCATCGATGTGTGAGTTTGTGTGTATATTGACCAAAACAAAAAAAACAACGTCCATGTGTAGAAAAAGAAGCGCTGTGTAAGACTGTGTATAAATGGATGGATGACCAACATGTTCGTGAATGCTTTGTAGAACCTGGCTGAAGTTAAAAAGGCTCTACATAAGTGCAGGCCATTTACCATTACCATGTAGTATTCTAAGTCCTATTAATAGCACAAAGAGCACTTAATGTTTTAGCTTTCTCCTACTGCTCTGGCTGCCTCACCATCTATAAACAGATAAGGCTTCTAAGGCTTCTCATGTCTATTTTATTTCTATACCTAAGTCTTCCAGTGCAACGTGCATTAAGGTTACATGTTTTGATGCAACAATAATTATGTCAGTATGGCAGATCTGTAATGATTTAGTTCTTGTGTTTTTTCCTAACTTCAGTCTTTAATTCTTCTCTTTAGGGGACGGAGGGCCCGTTTGCATTATCAGCCCTATCAAAATCAGATTTTAATTAATTATTTTTTGTAAACTTGGAGAGTGAGGAAAACTGACTCACTCGCTATCGGTGGTTGTAAAGATGTGAAGAGACCAGAGTTCATTTGTATTCAGCTCCTAATTGTTTGATTTCTCTGAGGGACTAAGGTGGGAGGAAAGAGCAGGGAAAAGGTGGGGGTGTACAAGTATAGACAAGTTTAATTAATTGAGATGTTGTTTTGTTTTGTGCTTTGTTTTTTATTTTTTTATTTATTTTTTGCCTTGCGAAAAGAATGATGGGCTTGATTATTTGAATTTCCCTTGTTGCTCATTAGTTAAAGCAGAAGGTTGCAGTGAATATACAGCTGTGGGGTTTGTTTTGTTTTTTTCTTTCCCGTGGACCAGCTCATCTGCAGCACACTTGAATTAATGGGTTTGTTCAAAGCTGTTGCATTAACATGACCCATCCTGAAAATAACTTTTCATTCATCCGCTGTGAAGTACCTCCTCCCACTTCTCAGCCTTAACCCACATACGATCTAAAAAGACTAACTAATTATGTGGAAACAGACAGAGAAATATGTGCAGCAGTTAATTGTTTTGAAGCAGCTTTATTTCCTGTTGAGTTGAATATTAATGATATCATAGTCAATTTCCGTAGTGCTGGTTATGCGTAGTTTGTAAAAGAAGACATTTATAGGAAAATATACGTAAAAGGTTGTTTTGTTCATGTCAAGAATTGCTCATTGGCTCCAGTTTAGGGATTTTCACTACAGCACAAAGAAGCTAAATTGAGCTGTATTAAATTTTGTTTGTAGGTCCAGCAGCTTTGCCACTCCGTATAACCTTCGAGCATCACTGGAAAGACACTTTAATGGAACTTTCTTTTCTTTAAGGTAGACTAGACTCCACTTAAAAGTTTTGGCTTTTCAAGATTTTGCTTCAGAAAGTTTGGAAAATACTTAAGGAGGATATCAAAAGTTCTATAACCGGTTCCTGATTGTTCAGCGCACGATGTGCTGAGTTTTGGGAAGCAGGCGGGGAGTGTTGTGGTTTGCTGATAGTGTTGAAAGAACACATCTGTAAGCCTTGAGCCTGCTCTGTGTGAAACCCAAACGCATTCTGCAGCTACAGCACGCCTGCATGTGTACATGTGCTCACACGTACGCCCCCGCTCTGACATGCATTAATCACTCTGAGCTACCAACACATGTAGTCACTCCTGCACACAACCGGGGACACACTTTCCCTTCCCATCTCTCCCGCGGCGCCGTGCACATACGCACGAGCCAAGCTCGTCCTGAGGGAGCTGAGGAGGCAGCGCAGAGGCCTGCCCTCTGCCGTGGAGGAGCAAAAGCCCTGGAGGGCAGTTAGGATTACAAAACAGGATGAAGGATCTCCTTTTTAGTGAGTCACAGCAATAAAGGCGACTTAAGACACTGCTCCTTTGGTACCTGGCATAATTAGTTTCCAGTAATAATGCCAGTGGGCCATGCCAGAGATAGAGAGAAAAGAAAAGGAAAACTCCCACCTAGAACAAACAGCTGCTGTCCTATTGTTATTTGTTTTCTCACTATAAAGGTTTATTGTTATCACTTAGTTAATTACAATTATAAGCAATAGAAACGCTTCATATTCCATTGGACTTGAAGTACAGCATTTCAAGTTCACACTGTGCAGATCAGCTGCCTTTAATTACTCCTCTGGCCCTCAGGGATCAGTGATATCATAAGCAATAAAATGATTATTTATGTCTTTTGCGAAGCAATACGACAGGCTTGCCTATTTATGACTAATTAGTTAGTGGGTGTGTGTAGCATTGAGGGTGACTGTTGCCATGGATACCACTTGGTGGATGTTTGCTGTTGAACGAGAGATACTGCAGTAAGAAAAACAAACGCGAGCCAGATGTGACTTGACTTTTACATGCCGACGAGCGACAACAGAGGAAGAAACAAAAGAAGGAACACGGCATCGCGTTGAAAAACAAGAGACTGCATCTGAGTCAGACTTGAACTTTTCTTGTCATTATGCTGTTTGAGGCAGGATGTTTTGCTACTCTGATAAGGTATAACTGGAAAAAAAAAAATCATAAGTGACCTGTTTAGAATTTCAAAAAGTCTTGTGACCATAGTGAAGACCAGGTCATGAGGTCTATTTGGTCTGATCCCACACATGAATAACCACACCAGTTTATATACTGAAGACTTAAAGGCAGATAGCCCCACCCTGACCCTAACCCCCCTCAGGAACATCAGTTACCATGACTTCACAGTCCAACCAAGCTAATTTTATTATTTGTAACAGTTCTGTCTTATTCTTTTCACATTAAGTCAGTATGCCGTACATAGTCCTGTTCAGTTTTTAGTCAATAGTTGTGTTGCTATGCTGTTACTAAATATGGTGTATAAGCAGACGATCTCAGTGTTTATGTTTGTCCGAACCCTCTGCATGGCTCATTCCAGTTATCCCATCTGTTCACAAGGAGCAAGTGGTGCACGGATGTTTTCTGACGTCTCTCACCCGCCAAGCTAGCTGCAGCTCCTAAAGTTAACTTTCCTCGCCCCAATATCTGTAATTAGGCCTGATGAATAGATTGATCGAAGCCTGGATGAAAAACCTCAAGTACGTTTTATCGTTTGAAGTCTTCATTGTATGAAGCTGACTGACTGAAACATATATCGCATATGTCACACGTAACGGCTACTTGGCATCTTTACTCATTGAGCTCTTAACCTGAGCTTTAAAAGGGTGTAGAGTCCAGGTATCGCCATTTCATGTAAACTGAAGCTTCTGTTAGGCACGTATAATGCAGTTTCGATGTCCTCACAACAAAGCTGGTAAAACTCACACTTCCTTAGCTAAGAAAGCTGCCTTCCCTCTTTCAGCGTGAAGGACAAAGTTGACACTGCAGCCTCGATTTTGAGTGAATCAGCGTGACTGGCTGTGCACCTTCAGTGAACACTGCGGCTCTCAAATGTTTTCAGATTGTACACTGTTTCTTATATAGTTTGTGCAATACCATCAAAATAAAAACAAAAAACGTGAGTCCAGAAGTCTTTCCAGAAAGTTAATATCAAACTATATAACAGGAACTGTAGCTTAACAATACAATGCAGGACTGTGTGGAGCAGTGAAGTGTTGTCACACAGTCAGCAATATTGCACCTTCTGACAGGATTATGCTGAGGTGTGGGTGTTTTCAAATGTTCTTTAGACTGTAATTGCTATGAAACAATCAAAAAAAAGTAACATTTTATTGACAGGGAAACATAAATTCAATACTTGGAGTTCTCAGCTTCTCAGGGTTGTTCCGCACTGTGAGTCCTACTCTGAAAGTATCAGCTCTCTCTGAAGTGCTGCCTCACTTGTTTTTGGGAAGTCAGGACAGGAAGGAACTTTTATGACCTCCTGATTCCTGTAGTAGTTGATGTAAATTATTTGGTTGGTCCTGATGAAGACAAACATTTGCTTAGGTTTAGGTAACCCTCAAACATTACATTACTGATCCCGAGGTGGCAGTCTTTACTCTAACCTGGATTTACACTCCCACGAGCATTCACCTTCTCAGGATTTGAGCAAAATATTGGGGTTTTGCTTTTAGGTTGATGTCAGCAGTATTATCCGCTATCTACTCTGACCTTGTGAGCGTCTTATAACACTTATATCTTGCTCTTTCACTTCAAAAACCTCTCTGCTGAGACAGCTCTTCCAACTGAGAGCTCACTCGATGGAAGATACAAACATAAAGCTTGAAGTGTTTCAGCGACGAGTTAACAGAAGGAGATTTATACCAAAAACCAGCCCCTAAAGGAGCACGAGCCATTGTTCTTACAGCGCAGGTCCCAAGCCTGAATAAATACGGAGGGCTGTGAAAGGGCATCCGGCACGAAAAGCTTTTCCAAATCAATATGCAAACGTGACCCCTGGAGGGAAAAGCCAAACAAAGTTTTTTTCCTTGTAATTTTTTCCGTCCATGCAATCTTATTATGTTGCAATTGTCACTACACATTTATGAAAGTCAACATACAAAGTGGAAGATTGTATTTTGTTCTGAAAGTAAATCCCATTTTAGAATAAGTGCCTGACCTGTATATCTCAGGTAGTCTGCAATATTATTTTCACACATAATCAAAGATTAGTGTTGCATTTCTGCCCTCGGCAATATTGCAATTATCTTATCCACTTTTAGGGTGGTATTCATCATCCCGTCTCTGTAACTGAGCTCCTGTGAAGTAATCCATCATGCAGACATTGCTCAGAGATGACACTTTATTGATTTCACAGGGCATGCCTGGATTTGACCACATCAATCTCTAGATGACAGTCAGTGCGGTAATTGCGTGCTGCTGCTACTGCTGGTGGCTGCTCTGCTGGACTATCTCGTTGGCCAATTATCCATCCTGGGATGTCGCACAGGTGTAAAGAGTAATAAAGAGGCTGTTATGATGAACTCAACTGGAGAAAGAAATACAACAGATCTGAGTGTGAAGGAAATACAAAAGCTTTGTTGTCTGTAGGGTGTTGCTCTTGTGATTCATGTTAGTTGCTCTTTTCGCCCCTTTACTTTTACAAGAGTCATCGGCTGGCATTGCCGTAGCGGTCCTGTTCATGACATGCTTCATGGAGGCTGGGAGTTGCATTGAGCTTGGAGTAAGCAGGGGGAATTCTGCCTCTCTGCTCTACTTGGCACTGGCCTGCAAGGCTGCCTGATGTCAGACAGATCACAGCTTAAAATACTGGCCCTCTTTCCTTGCTCCTGGAAAAAAAGAATGTTTCTAACACTGAGACAAGATTTTTTTTGGCTTGAGGGAGGTTCTCATGCACACAGACCCATTTTTCCCCGTTTTTCCAAGTGAAGCTGGGTTCCTGCCACTCGCCACATGAAAGCAGAGGGACTGTATTGGTCCCACATTGCCTCACAAGTCCGTCAGTTTAAATTTAATGAACTAATTGGAGCTCCAGGATTAACTTTTACGAGACACATATTTCTTTGATGATGATTTAATTTGCTTTAAATGTTTATCTTTACATCTGTTCTATGTAGCTCACCATTAAACAGCAAGTGCTGCAAGCTATAGTTTCTCATTTATCACACTTAACTCCAAAATTTGTCCAGAAGTCTCTAATTAAAATGTCTGAGTTAAATGAGACATTTGGAAGTGTGTAAAAGTGAAATTGCTCCACGTCCATCCAGCATAAACTCCAGTATTTTAAGTGTAGTGTCAGTCAGCGTAATAGTTAAAGCAAGTCAGTGAAGACAATTCAATATGTCCCCCACAAAAAAAAAGGTACTTTTTAAGCACTTGCATGGAAGGTTGAATTCTACCTGTCTACCTTTTACTTGCTCAGTTATACTCACAGCCAGGTTATTTTTTTTACCTCGTGAAGAGAGGCGGTAGACTCCCACAAGGCATGAATTCAAAAAAAAAAGTTCTGGATATAGAAGAGTTCCATTATGCTCACAGCATGAGTGTTTCTTTGCTACTATTGTGCTTCTGATTCCATCTTCAAGTCACCTGAAAACCATTTTCCAGGGAAGCAATTTGTTTTCACAGTAATGTTTCTTTGTCTCTTCTTGGCCGTTATTATTGGCCAGTTTAACATTTGTTTTTTCTCTAAGGTTTAATCCAAGCGTCCCAAACTGTTCCTCTCTTGATGAGCATTTAAATACCGTGTGTGTAGCTTCAGTTCAGAGGCAGGGCTAAGGATTCGCTTTCTAGCACCTCACCTTAATGTCGACTAGCTGCCCATATTGTGAGTACACTGTAAAACCAAAGAAAAAAAACAGTTTCCACACACAACCCTGGATAAATAAAACCGGGTTTACATCTGTCATGTGCATGTCGACAATAGCAGCTATGGTGTGAGCTTTTCCATAGTTTGATGCGCCCTCCTCTAGAAATGTTATGTGTTGGGTTGATGGAGATAGCAACACATGTGACTGTTTGTTTCAAGCCTGGAGACTAGAGGTGAACTTAGATCTCCATGTTTTGTTTCAAATATGAGCAGATTTGATGTCATCCAGAATTTGCTTACCCTGCCTTTAAATATCCCTCTGTGTGCTTAGTTGGCGTCATACACACACCCAGTTTTCAGTACAGGTGCAAATACAAATGTGCCTCATGATTAACTTGTAAATTCTGGAAAATACTCCTCAACAGACTGCAGGGCTGAAAGTTTCTTTTTTAAGTCACCTGCAGTATTTATCTCCAAATGTGACGTTTTGCTGTGGATTGATAAATCTCTCAGTCCAATTCATCAAATCTGTTTCAAGTCTTAGAGCTGAAACTACTCTCTATTTATACTCTCTGCTGACAACAGGAAAATAAAACATTAACAATGAATTCCACAAAGTCCATCCAAAAAAAAAGATTGAATTTGTTGATAATTTACTGAAGAAATTTATTTTGCTTTTATTCTGCTTTTCTCTGTTGAATCACTCACAGCAGGAAATGTGCTGAAATGGTTAGCTCAAACATTCATTTCTGTATCGTAATATAGCAGGTTTCTGTATGAAGTGACAGAATAAGAAAGCTGACAATGTTTAACAAGACGCAACACAGAAGGAAAAGTCAATCCGATGCAGGAAAAACAGAGGCGGCATTTAGTCGTTGACGCTCAAGATTAACTTGATGTGACTTCATTGTTTTTCTCACTGCATTGTCAAATCTTCTGACAAGCAAATCTACCTCTTCCGTTACCTAATATATATTTCTCTCAAGAAGTTATTTTGGAGGCAGTCAGATGAAAATATGACAACTATAATTGTGTACACTGGCTCAGCTTATCCAAGGAAGCTAACAAATACATCTCTGTTTTCTGTGCTTTGAAAACAAGTTAATACAGTAGGGGCCCAAACATATTTACCTCCTGTGGTGTCACATTTGCAGTTTGTGTGTCTCTGTGTGTGTGTGTGTGTGTGCTTGCTTAGATGTTGGGGTGTCACTTTGAGACAGTTTCTGCTAAAATAATTGCTTTCCATGCTAACTCCCTGTCAGTCACATAGTCACACTCATCATGTGAATAATGCATTTTAAAAGGGGGGACATGACCCCACCCTCTCCCCATGCATCATTAACTTCCTGCTGATTGATAAACAGTGGGCTGATGAGGCCGTGTGGAGCAGGTGGCTTGTGGCGTTATGCTCATAATGTAGTTGGCTTGTGGTTCATTACTCGGCATGGATTAGATGCACCCGCAGGTTTGGGGTGGCGTGCAGTGGAAGTTCACTGTAGCATCTCTTCACTTTGATGAAAAATTGTTGCACATTGTATTCATGGTTCCTTTGCATATTTTCCTGTCCTGGTCTATTTTCTATTATGGTGCAGTCCAGGGGTGTGGATAACATGGACAGTGGGGACACGTCCCTATCAATACCCAAAGATTACCAAAGTGACCCCATCAAGAATTTTGACCTCCCCTCTTCCAAAACAGATAATGTCCTGTTAATGTCTCCTTAATCTAGACATTCACAAAGGGTTAAACCCAACCCTGCCCATTGGTTCCAATGAGAGAGTATTTGAAGCCCAGTTTTCCTCCAAGTGCATGGTGCCATTTTGCAAGGGGGGGGGGGCAAAGCTGTCAAAGCCAACAGCAGAGCCAATAGATAGCTCTCATTGAAACACGTCAAATAAATCTGGACATCTGATTTGTCAGCTTTATTGCTTAATAAAAAACTTATTTGATGTGGCATAAAAACAATTCACCACCCGTACAGTTGTTATGGATATAACATCTAACTATGGAGACCAAAACCAATTTTTGTACTAGGTTACATTTAAGTCTGCTGCAGAGTTGGTACTTTTAACATGTCAATGGAGATTTGCTCTGCTTTGGACCCAGCACCTAGTGGTCACTAGAGGAACTGCAACACCGTGTTTGATGCACATGCTGTCACTGCTCATATGGAATACCTCGATGTTATTCATCACAGCTCAGTCATGATCTAGCTCAGACAGGGGTGAGGAGGCAAGGTCACAGGTGAATCTTAATGTTGATTTGGTTTTATTTAGCATCATTACTAACGTTTGGCTAATGAGGTAAAGTAGTTCGTTCGTGTAGGTTTTGCAACACCTTTGAAGTGACATGATGCCTCTCTTTTTGTATGACATACATCAATGCGTTATTTTATCAGGTAGGAGTGCACAACTGAGGCCTATTAAGCACATAATCATGACTTTAATGATTTAATCTATATAATATATAAAATGAGTTATGACCTCAAAGTCAGATATGCATTGTGACATAAAGTTACAGCGTTTTTAATAGCATAACATGGTCTGTTTCTAAGGAAACTGATCCAGCTATGGAGAACAACAGGGAGAAGAGCAGTGGCTACATTAAAGAACAGGGTAGAAGTGGAAACATTCTGACATTGAAAATAAGCTAAAATACATACCATGTCAATCATTGAAACCCAGAACATGACCCCTGAGCACATGGCATAAAGTTACCATTGTTATATTCAGAATGGAATAAAAACACCCAGAATAGGATTGCTAACTGATATAAACTAATTGAGATGCCATTATCATTTTATTACAGGGGATTTATGACAAACTAGTGACAAAAGCAAATCTACACCATTGGTACAATCTATTAGGAGAGATTTAAGAGGATTTACATGCTGTCATTATTTCTTTTTACATGTTGACAGAAGAGAATAATAACCTTCAATTTTTTGGGAAAGGCTGTAACTTTTCCCCCAGTAGAACAAAACTTCCTCCTGTTACTAATCCTTCTATTTTCTCACACAAACTTCATATTCCTAATGCTCAGTAGTAGTTTTTGGCTTGATCACAACAAGGGGACCAACCCTGTAAACACAAATGTAGCTAAGTGAATGTTGGAATTGCACCATTGGTCATCAAACCAAGCGTTAAGAGTCCTCCCATAGGATGTTGCTCTTTGAAAATGTTTCACTGCAAGCAGCCAGCATACAAGGCAGTGTTGTCTTAGCACGCACATACACACCCTAACATCACCTAATATTGGCACTGGAAGCGATCAAAATACTCAAAACATATTTTCCAAAGTAAAACTATTAATCCAGCATGGATATCAGCAGCCTTGTTATCTGGTGCAGAGCCACAGTGATCACAGCTTTTTACTGACTATTTACTGACTACTTTTAAGTTAAACCAGAACCACCGTGGGCCAATTCCCCAAATCCAGTCCTGGGGGGGCACTGTCGTATATGTTTTAGATGGTCCTCTGCTCCAACACACCTGGTTCTTATCAGGTTGTTATCAAGGTCAAATAATGACACATTCATTTGAATCAGGTGTGTTGGAGCGAGCAAACATCTAAAAAAACACCTGCAGGGCAGCAGCCCTCGACACTCAGAAATGGGGAATACTGTTCTGTGGTGATGTTATTTCAACTTAAGAATCTGTCGTTATGGTTACATCCGGTGTCTTTTACCTCTGAAAACAGAATTGTTTTTGATGCTCGTCAGACCTTATTTTGGTTTGCAAAGTCTGGGCTTGCATTCTAATAAAACTGCATTTACAAATGACAAATTACTTCCTGTATTTCTCTCTCTTTCCAAGTTCAATCTTGCAGCAAATGTTAGTTTTCTTGTGTGCAGGTGTGAGTGATAGATGTGAGTGTGTCCTTCTGCAGCCCTCTTTCACAGTTTGAGCTAACATATTTTGTTAACTCCTTTAAACCCTGTTACTGTCAGACTACAATCTCCAACTGTGGAGCATGAAAGGACAAGACAGACAATGACACAATGTGTCTCATGTACTGGTGCATGTGACGTTTGTGTGGTGTACTGTGGTGGATATAAAGGAATGTGTGGAGGTTTTTGTTGCCATATTTTATGTGACAAAGCAGCGGTCTTGACCTACTCGTGATCACAACTGGTACTACAGGCGGGATCACAGTTGGTACTGGCCTGCTGGGCCAGTGTCATGCAGCAGATCCCCACCAGTGCATTGGATTTCCCTCCAGGCCCAGCTGGAACCATCTAGCCTGACCAGCCCCCTCAGCTGCAACAAGCCTGGCCAAGATGGCCAGAACTAACAGAAAGTGGACCGGTCCAGAAAGGGCAGTAATAACACCTGGGGTATGACACTAGTGTTATCACTCTCACCACCATCCCACAGGGGGCAAGAGATGCCCTCATCCCCACTCCCTCCACCCCACCCGGAAATACACAGAGTGTGAAAGAGGGACCGGACCCACAGGGGGGTTGCGTTTCTGGAGGGCCCCAGAAAGGCAACACACATATCCACCACCTGTCTTGGCATCCAGTTGGCAGACACCCTGGCTTGGGCAGATGGTCAAGCGGCAGAGGCCTTGAGTGACCCAGGCGTGCCCCACAGCAACCCTCCCACCACAGCAGACCACCACCATAACAACACCGCCGCTGGACACCCAGGAGGACCCACTCAACTACGACCTACTGAGAGTCAGGCCCCCACGTGCAGCAACACGAATGTAGAAGGATTTTGAGGGGAAGAGTGGGAGTTGGAAAAACTGAGGAAACTGCATCTGTACCCAATGGTCACCATGCACAAACTTAAAATAATAAGAATCAAAGAATAAAAAGACATGCAAGAAGAAAGCGTGAAAATAGCTTTCCTTTTTCCTGGATGAATACCTTGGCTTTGAGGCTTTTTGCTAATTTGAAAGTGATGTGGTGCAAATCTAAGACGACTTTGTTTTGTCCTGAAAAGTCTCAGTGTGAAAAGGGTTCGTGTTCAACATTATATAATGAAAAATTAATAGAAATGAAAAATATTCTAGATGAGACTCGGCAGAACATATAATAAAACCAAGCTCTACACCTTACAAAATGTTTTTTTTTATTAAGCAGAATTTTTGCCAAACCACGAAAAAACAGATTTGACTGACTCAATCTATGTAAATTTAATTCACATTTGTGTCACTTAATGTACTTCAGGGAGACATTTGTGCACTGAAGGTCACAAAAAAAAAGTAACATATGGATGACATATGGGTATCTACAACATGTTCTTTCATGCCCACACCGTTAGGCAAGCTGTGAAGCAGAAAAGCCACTCACGTTCACCACACTGGCTCGTCTGTCGTGGGCAGATGTGGAACTGGTGTGTCCAACTGAGAGCGCAGGCCTAATTAAGTCTTAAGACACACATCATTTTATTTGGCCTCCTCTACTCTTTGGCCTTGCTTTGATCCAATGATTATTACCAGCTCTCTGGCTCTGGAGAGGACTGGAAGGCGGGGAAGCATTGTGTCTCATGCTGACAGCTCCCAAACAAAATAACTCCCTCCCTGAGTTGTTACAGCTGAAACTCCCAGCTGAGTTGTCAGTGGTGAGGTCAGTAAGAGAATCCAGCTGCCTGCTGAGGTTTGTTCCTCTGCTGTGGATTAGCACCAGCCAACCATCTGCCGATGTCCTGGAGTGAAACCCTGAACACATGCTTGCTGTATGTTCAGGACATGGTCACAGTCAGGACTCAAATGTACTCATACAAATACAGTATTATTGAATGAACACTGTCTATCTATCTATCTATCTATCTATCTATCTATCTATCTATCTATCTATCTATCTATCTATCTATCTATCTATC
>JBAMYA010109598.1:0-19478 GCA_037176975.1 Arrhamphus sclerolepis
GTTTTGATTGTTACTGATGATGTTTGATTGTCAGGGACCTTGGGTGCCACATGTTTTATTGTTCTAATTTTCCCTAGGCTTTAGGTACTTTGTTGTGATCAATATTATCATATATGATCAAGAGGGAGGAGTGTGGAGGGAAAATTTATACACATGTGGCACCCAAGGTCCCTGACAATCAAACATCATCAGTAACAATCAAAACAGTGATTACCTGTGGAAGAAAAAAAAAAAAAAATGCAAATGACAATAGAAAAAAATGATTTATAGAAAAGAATGACTGATGTTCTACCTTGACAGCGTTGGGATACTCTGAGGCCGGCAGAGTGTTGACATCATTCTTCAGCTGGACAACCTGCTTCACCATCGCCATGACGCCGGTGTAGACCTGATCTCCAGATCGGTCCAACTCAGCTGTGGGTCGAGGCTACGATGGCACGAGACAATGTTTAGCTCTTCTTTCACTTCTCAAATCATTTAACACCCTTGTTGCTTCTTCTTCTTTTTTTTTTTTTTGTTATAAAAACACAATTCAGTAGTTTTGTCAGATTACACACAAAAAAAATAAACTTTTACCTGGGACACATCAGGCATCAGGGGTTTCTTTGGAGGAGCTGAAGAACAAACAAAATGACATCCATTTAACTCTTAATAAAGCAAGAGTTTCTTTTTTTTTTTTTTTTAATCCAAATCTCATATATAATGTTCTTTTCATGCTTTCTACACCTATGTAACACATTTAGAATGTGCATTATCTTAGTTTCTTGCAGCTTACTTCTAAATTTGATCGACTCAAGATTATAATAGTTGATTGAATAATAGTATAATCAAAAATGAATTGACAAAACTGCTGGAGTCCCTGTAGGCGCTGGGACGTTGTGTTTACGGCAACTGAGGTGATTTTGTCATGTGTAGCATCAGCAGGTTGCACAGATGAACGGTGGCGGTGGGGGTTGGCATGGGTGCGGTGCAGGAGAGTAGAGTGCATCTAAAAAGTGACCAAAAAGCTTTGCAGGATGTGGTTAGCCAACGTTAACTTTTTTTTAAATTTTCTTTTTGAGTTGCAGAGATGAATGTGTGCTGTATCTAACAGTTTGGAGCTGCTGGGGCAGAAGGTCACTTCAAAATAACATTTTACTTTAAAAATAGAAAAAAAAAGGATGTTTCTACTGCTTTTTAAAGATATCTTTAAAGTGGTTAAGATTTTATTTCCACACCAACGTTTTCCTCTTTAATAAAAGACCAGTTGAAAGTCTCAAGAAGAAGGCTACCTCAAACGGCTGTTACTATGACAACAACATTTGAGAACAAGATTGATGTTTATCCTGGTTTAATTCTTTATGCTTTTCTGCTAAATACTGTTAGTTAGAAACTGGAAAAGTGAAGAGTAAGGTCAGATGAATCAAGACTCACCATCTTCTGGTCTTTTTTCAGGAGGCTGCAAATAATGGAGACAAAGAGAAGCAGGACATTTTTATCAGTTTAATAGGGTTCAGTCATTGTTACCATTAGATTTTCCCTTTAAGCTAATCCAACTAGATATTATTTTTAGCATAACAATAGTGAAGCTTAAACAGGGGGTGGCAAAACAAAAAACACTTGGATACCCCAGTCAGACAGAAAAAAAGATTCCCATGCAGGCTTCTGCCGTTTGGAGAAGGGGAAATAGAAACGGGAAAATGTACCTTTATTTGTGAATCCAGCCGCACCACAGGGTCCTACACAAAAACACACAACCAGTCAGGTTTCAGTAGATGCGACGATGAGAAGCAGATTTACAAATCTGCAGCGTTGAAGCTCAATTGTATGTTATGTTTCCGAGTCTCGTTTAAATAATTTTGTCGCGCTCATAAAGTAGCTTGTGGAAGACACTGATGTGTGAGTGTGAGGCGTCCTACCAGCTGTCTCTCCTCTTGCTCCAGCCACTCTTTGTCCATCAGCATCTCTCTTCTTTGTCTTTTTAATGTGTCATCCACTCTTTCTTTCTCCCAAATCGGCCTGCTCCCCATCTCTGGCTCCTACACACACACACAAGCACGCGTACACACAGATTTGAACTATTTTGAGGCAATATCTTTCAAGCTATGTAGATTTTTATTTGTTTATAACCTTCTGTGGTTTGGGCAGTTCTTGCTTATTGTCTTAAGTTTGGGTGAGAAAGTTCATCTGGATTCTTTAACGACACTTCTTTTCCTCACATGGGTTCAGAACGTCTTTTTTTCCTTATTTCATATTGTGCTTTAGCTATTCACACGCTGCTCTTGAATGCAACCCAACAACAGGCTTCCTTCTTGTCCCATGATGCAACTTGAGAGCGCTGAATTAACAGAATACTTATTTCAAAATATGCCCTCTATAGGGGAAAAGATTGGCACGGAGGGAAATATCTTAGCTGAATAAAAGTTTGCTCAGCTACATGCGAGTGCGTGTTTTGTGTGTGTGTGTGTGTGTGTGTGCGTGTGTTTGGAAACCTTAATGTGCTTGACCCGCGGGAGGGTGTTGCCTTGTTGTCTGGATGGCTGATGGGAGAGAGAAAGAGACGCAGTTTTGCTTTTACTCACTAACGATGCAAAAATAAACTGACTCTGTTTGGATCTCCTCAACTGCCAAGAACTGCAGTTAAAAGCCAGGAAGATATCAAAAATATTCGAATATTGGATTCAGACTGTTTCTATGGCACACAAAAAGCTGGAAAAGTACAGAGAGAGAACCTTGGGTGGAGGATCTGTGATGACAGGATCAAATATGAACGGGATCGAGTGGGACCTGTCTCGCCTCTCGTCCCTCTCCTGATCCAACTCCATCCGGTGGATCTCACTGGCAAACACACAGAGTACAGCTGACGTCTTAGTTTCAGTGTTTTTGTATACTGTTTAGCTGGTCACATACAGAAATGTCAGTATATTCTCTTTTCATCCTTTTTACTTTTCTCTGTAAAACCATAACAACCATCTGATCATAGTCTTAGTGTGACTCAAGTACAACGACAGATGAATCACAACATATAAGCTTTGCCACCAACCCGTTACTTATTTAACAAAACCAGATGAAGACGCAGCTGCTCTCTTTCTGTCAAAGACCCGGACCATTTCAGCCTACTTTCATCTCTGATCACAAGTGGAAAAACATTAAAGGCAGTTGCCAAACTTCACAGGAATGGAAGATTTAGAAATTAGGTAAATTGTTACTAAGATGAGAGAGACAGATGAAACCAAAGTGGAGCTGCTTGACCTTAGTGCCTAGCACCATGTTTGGGGGAAAACCAAATGCAACGTTTCAGCAGAAACGCTTTTGACCCACTGCCAAGCACGGTGGTGGAGGAGTAATAATTTGAGGTTTTGCAGCCACAAGACCTGAGGACCTTGCAGCTACAAACCATCTATCAGACAACTAAAGCTTGGTTGAACGCGCATTAGAAAAACTGCAAAACAAAAGAGCTGTGCATATAAATAAGCCCTAAATCTTAAAATGAACTGAAGCAATGTTTACAAAGAAGAATGGACCAAAACCTCCTTCACAGACGAGTCAAAGGCAGACGGTCACTGCTGCTAAAGATGGATCTACAACGTACAGTAGTATTTCCCACATATTTTTTTTCCCCTTTTAGCTTCATTTTGTAATAGCATGGTGAAATAACAGACGTTGTTGTTCATCAGATAGATTTTGCCTAACAAGAAGAGCAAAAATAATCAAGAAAATGAATTTTTTTTCCCCTTTTTACAGAAAAAATACGTAGGATAAGAAGAGGGATACTAACTTTTAACATGACTGTATATGATTGACAAAAAAAAGAAAAGAAAGTGATAATCCTTCAGATATCTTCAGGTGAGTGAGGCCTAAGCGAGAGTGTGTCCACCTGAAGGAGCAGACGAGCTGGCAGAAGGTGGGCCGGCCGTACGGCTCGTAGGCCCAGCAGCGGGTGAGCAGGGCGTAGACGGTCGGGGGGCACTGCTGCGGCTTTTGGAGACGAACCCCAGACTCCAGCTGGTTGATCACTTCACCGTTCTCCAACCAGAAAAATGGCTGCTGTGCCATCGAGAAGATCTCCCACACGCATACACCTGGTTGAACAAACCACATGGAAGGGAGCTGATGACTATTTATTAAGCTCAGAGACAACCAGATGTGACTGCTTGAAAAAAAAATCAGGACTGATTTTATGTTTATGCATCTACAGTAATCTTTTTTTTGTAGACACTCAGCATCTGCATGTGTTAGTGTGAGGTTAAGTGTGTCTGTCTCACCGAACATCCACACATCACTGGCTGTGGTGAAGCGTCTAAAGTTGATAGATTCTGGCGCCATCCATTTAATTGGTAACCGGGTTACTGAAGCTGCACAAGGAGGTGAGATGCATCAACAGAAATGTTTGTTTTTTATTTATTTTTTTGTTTTTTACAAAAATCTTGAAAAATGTGAAGTTGCACTGGATGTTTTTACACTGAAAATGAATCCTGTATGTGTACCTTTATAATACTCGTGCTCATCGACGTAGCGCGACAGGCCAAAGTCACCGAGCTTAACACATTCAGAAGAAGCAACCAGGACGTTTCTCACTGCTATATCTCTGCAGCACAGACAGAGCAGAAACAGCATCACTTTAAAAAAAATGCAATGAGGACCACAAGATTAAATCATACATATAAACAGCTCAATGCAAAATCTATGTAGATATACAGTCATTTTGATTATACTTTGACTATATTACCTGTGCACCATGTTCAGCCCCTCCAGGTAAGCCAAGGCCTTGCAGATTTGTAGGCAGTACTGGGCTAATGTCGCTGTGGTCAGGATGTACTGCTGTTCGATGAGATAGCTCCCCAACTTACAGAAAAAAAAAAAAAAATCTGCTTTTACAAGGCACAATGCAGTTTTAGTCAATGATCTAAGCTGTATTATGAGATAGAAACCTACAGCTGTAAGCTTGAGTTTATTTATTGTCTGTGAATGGATGGGATAGATCCATAATAGAGATTTTTGTCAAGGCTCTAGTGGCGTTTATTGAAAGGGAACGGACATGAATGAGGGGAAGAGAATACAGCAAAAAGGTCACAGAATGGGAGTCGAACCTGCAGCCAATGCAGAAATACAATATCCTCTGTACATAGGCTGCTGCATTTAGTTATGTGCAAAACAAAAACACACCTCTCCATGTTCGTAGAGTTCCATGACGATCCAGACAGGATCAACCTCAATGACTCCGATGAGACGGACGATGTGAGGATGATCCAGGTTCTTCATCAAACCTGCAACATACAGAGAAACACACTTTTGACCACATGTGCTCTGTCAGAGTTCACCAATGTCTGTGGTGTAGCGTACGTGGCGCAAAGTGCTAACATCATTTGACATTTTTGTTGAAAATGCATATTCTGTTCTCACTTAAAACCGCTGTGATTCTTGTTGCTTTGATCCCAAACAAAAGTTTACATCTAATGATAGAGCTAGAGCTGTTTAACTGGTACTGTTCCTTTAAAGAAACTGAAGAATTTAACACAGATTTTCATTCTCCAAACATTTAACAAGAAAACCTTTATGGAAGTGTTTCGTTAAGGTTTTACAAAGATGACTTTCTCTTTTTTTTTAACTGCTTAGAAGGATTTGTAAATAACGTTTCCCAAAAGTCATTAAAAAGTCATTCGTCATACCTGCTGCTGCTTTTATCTTCATCTTCAGCCTAACATAGCATTGTTGGTATGTATTCATACTTCCACGTTGTTCCAGAACACACATCAGTTTTGTTATTATAGTTTTATGTTTTATTATACTCCATATGAAAGACATAGTTGCAGCAGCTACGCGTGATATTATTGTCAGTGATATGATGGGTCAAAGCTAACAAAACTAGGCAGTCAGCCAAAGCTGAAGGAGACCTGCCTGGCCTCGCCTTCCTTGACACAGCGAGGAGTGTCAACCCTATAGTACTGAAACTCCCGTCTCGCTTCCAAGAGAAGTGGACAACTGGTGGTTCAGTCTACAAGCAACAGAACCAGGTATCTCATCCTCCCTTTTCCTTCTTTTCTGATTTTCTCTCACAGCATGGACGCATTATGAATGATCCAAGCTTCAGTTTCATGGTGTTTACAGACATGGATCCAGCGTGGGTGCTGAGCGGACAGCGAGATGTCTCCGTCCACAAACACAGTTACATCAGACGCCAGGTGAGATGGTGGCGACAAACTGTGTCTGTTTCATAAAAAGCCACACCCCCTTCGTAAGTACCGGGCATTCAGAGAAAAACCCACTTAAGAGCGTAAAACACTCCTCAAAGAGAACAATGTATGTTGTTAGTGTTGCTCTTCCTCAACTCACATAGCAAAGAATTGTAAAATCAAGGTCCAGTGTTCTGAATGCAAGAGTGTTGACCGTTCATGCTCAAAAATATGCCTCGTCAAAGTGTACCAGGCTGGTCAAAGAGAAGAAGCAGTGAAGCTGTATGCCATCCTAGACGAGCAGAACAATAGGTCTCTCATGTGCTCTGAGTTCTTTGAAGTCTTCAGTGACCACAGTCCGAGCGCTCCTTACACACTGAGGACGTGTGCTGGAGATAAAGAGTCAGCAGGAAGAAGAGCCGTGGCTATGAAGTGGAATCTTTGGATGGAAGCATCTGCATCCCGTTACCAAGCCTCATTGAATATAATGACATATAACAGAGAGGAGATTCCAACCCCCGAGGTGGCTCATCATCATGCACATCTAAGGTCAGTGGCACACCTCATACTGGACAATATATCATCAGAGTGCATAAAATCTGCAAACAGGTAAACGCCTCTCACAACCTCCCCTGCCCACTGATGTTAGACCTGGGGTGCGTCATTGTTGGAAATGTGTCCCTTGGCAGTGAGCACAAACCACTGATGGTCAGCACATTCCACACACACGCCACAGATCTGAAACCCCCCACTCTGTTTGAGCCATGCCCCAACATGTTCCACGCGAAGTAAAAATTCACATTCAGGCCACCTGTCAGCCCGCCACATATCCAGCTGAGCAGCCTGACTGTGCAATGTATTCAGGCGCACAAAGGATGAAAACCAGGTCGCTCCCTCCATCCAGGACACCACCTTTATGAAGGTAATGGATGAGAGACTGCACAAAGACTCAAACAACAGATGGGTGGTGCCATTACCCTTTGAGAGCCCATGTCCATGGCTCTCAACCTTAACAAGAAGCCTGAAATGAGACACCACTTTCTCAGCTTCATGGACAAGATGCTTGAAAACGGACATGTTGAGTTAGCTCCTCCTTGCCCACCTGGTGTTTGACTCCAGTGCCCATTACAACGGTGTGTCACTCAATGATGTGCTGTTAACTGGACGTGACTTGAACAACACCCTGCTTGAAGTGTGATACCGTTCAGGAAAGTGGCCATTGCCTTTACAGTGGACATAGAACAGATGTTCTACTGTTTCCTGGTAAGAAAGGAAGACCGAAACTTCTTGCGCTCTCTTTGTTCCAAAGACAATAACCTCTCCAAAGCCGTTACCGTATGAAGGTCTTTGGAAATAGACCCTTTCCAGCCATGGCCACCCACGGTCTACACAGGTCTGTTCAAGCTGATGACCTCCACATTGGGCCAGATGTGAAGCACTTTGTGATGCAAAACTTCTGTGTTGATGAGAGGTTAAAGTCCCTACCCACAGTGGAAGCAGCAATCAATCATCTAGTGATCACGCAAGCGACCTCAAAGATCTAGACGTTGATGCTGACACACTGCCTCTCCAACGCAGCTGGCGACTCCATTGGACCCTTCAAAAAGACTGTTTTCACTTTGATGTATCTCACGAGACAAAACCCTACACCCAGTGGCACGTTCTGTCCACAATCAAAGACCTTTACAAATCCCAGTGGAGACAGGTACAGCAGTTCCTCCCCACTCTCCTGTCCTGCAAAAAGTGGCAGTCCACTCTTCTGAACATTCAGTCAGGAAGTGTTGTTCTTCTTAAAAACAGCCAAGCACCAAGAAATAAATGGCCCCTTGGACTGATTACTCAGACCTTTCCTAGCAAAGACGGGAAAGTGCGCCAGGCGGAGGTAAAGGTGATTAGACCAGGTGGTGCTACTCTTCACCTCAGGCCAGTCAAGTCTTAAACAGGTCCAAATCTGTAATTATCCACAATTATGCACGTGTTTAGGAACTGTACGACACCTGGTAGCATCAAAGTAGACGACCGGAGAGCTCCGCTGGGACGGTGGATCGTTAAAAGTTCTGATAAATAAGGTGGGGGAAGGTCATTAGGAGCTTTAACAACAAACATTAACATTTTCAAATCGAACCAGCAGCCAACGAAGAGTGTATAGAATTGGCGTGATGAGGGAAACTGGATGAAGGAGTTAAAGGACGAGCAGCTGCATTTTGCACCATTTGCAGACCGGTGGGGTGAAGACTGAGTTATACTGGTGTAAAGCGCAAGAATATATATACAACTTTTTCTAAACCTTAGATAAAAATGGCAAAGGAGAGACCGGTCTAAGATTGGATAAAACTGTACAGTTGAGATCAGTTTTTTTCCTGATAATATCAGACCACTTAAAAATAAGTTGTACAGTTGACAAAGCATCATATTCTTCTTCCCTGCAGCACAATTAAACATTTTATTCTCGTGCAGTTTCCACTTCTTCATACTTCTTCCGTAACGAGCATTGTTACTCAGTTCACAGTGAAACCTGCCCGGCAACAAACTGCAAGACCCGAAACTGAAGCTGAAGGTAGAACACATTCCTGATCTGTTGATTCCGAGTGTGTAGACACTCCATTACACTTTTTCTGCCTCCAGAGAAAAGAAACGGAGGGCGAATAATATAAAGCTGACAAATTGACTTGTTTTGCTACATCCCACTCTTTGGCATTTTCCTATGCTTTGTTGTCTTCGTGTGAATGAACATGAATATTCTGACCTCTCAGACTACCGCAGCATCTGCTATGAGCTGTCGCACAAAGCCACAGAGAACACAGGAAGCTGATTGCAGCCACATCGAAAAAAAAAACAAAACAAGACAAAAATGCACTCAGCTTAGAGGAGTTTCAATTTTCTGGAATTGCAGCTGTTTCTGTTTTTATGTTGAAGCAACCATGAGTAAAATTCTTCTGCCGAGAGGGATCATATATATTCTCAAAAAAAAGAGGGTTTCACATTTACAACACCAACTTTCATGTCGCTGATGTTCTCCAAATAGTCCTACAAGAGGAAGTAATCACTGCAGCAGCCTCATACTCACCAGCTTCACTGAGAAATTTCTCCTTTACGTCTGCTGAGCAGTCTTTACAGGTTTTGATGGCCACCTTGGTATTATTACCGCTCTGCAAACACACACATACACACGTGCTGTCATTCAAGCTTGTGAATTTTCTGGATTTTAGCACTGACGCTTAGTCGTGGCATATGTTGACGCTGTAGTGACACATCAACTCACTGGGCTTTTGTAAAGTCCCTCATGGACCTCTCCGAAGAATCCCTCGCCCAGGATCCGACCAACAACGATGTCATCCCTGGAGATCCTGTGTTTATCTAAACTCACGGAGATTGAGAAGCATTTTCAGCCGTTCAGCTTTAAAAATGAAACGAGTCCCTTATCTTCCAAATTTGAATTACGCAGCAACCAAGTTATAGCTATTAATGACTTGGTTTTGAGAATTTGGTCGTTTTACACCAAACTACTACTCACCCCCGTGGTCTGCTTTGCCATCTGGAATCTCAGCGTAAATATCTGAATCTGGAGTTTGAAGGAAAATTGAAAAAGGGGGGAGGGGTTTGTTTATCATTTACTGTTTTGTATCAATGTACATAAATGTTTTCAAAGCTGGAAATTAAACTGCACAACGTTGATTTGACTTACTTGAACCTTGAACAGGACTAGGGTCACTGGAAAAAAAGAAAGCTGTTAATGACTTTGTAGCTGATTTAAAAAAAAAGAAGAAAAAAAAGGAAAATCAACATTTTAAAAGAGCAGAGGCAGAAATGTTAAAAAAAAAAGAAAAAAAAGCCTGATGATTAAAGTGAGCGCCACCCACACGGCTCATTCTCTTACCTCGATGGAAAAAAAAAAGAGTTTACATTCATGTTTTCTCTTCAACATTTCAGATGCATGACTTTTCACTGTGACTCATTGAACTCACCATTTTGGGATGTCAGGAAGTTTCAGTCTTGCGTCTCTTCCTGTAACAACCAGATGTTTCATTAATAAAGCGCTTCAGGTTTTTTTTACATACGCTGGCCAAAAAAACAAAGAACTAATCAGTAGACTGGACCTCCTCTAGCTTGGAATAGACCCCACATTCACTACAGCCTCATTGCAGTTTCTATCCAGAGTTGAATTAATTCATTTATTTTTTTACTGTTTGTTTTTTTCTCCCAGCATGCTTAGGTAGTCTGATGACCTAATGTTGGCTCAGCGTAGAAGCAACCCCAGATCATAATACGAACCCCACAGGTTTGCACGACGCGTTCATCACTTCACCCGCTGCTTTTCCTACTCTAATGGTCCAGAACAGGGTAAATCTAGACTCTTATGACCACATTACCTTCTTCCCATCTTTCCAGAGCAGTTTTCGTGTTTCCTACCAGAGTCTTGGCCTCTTTCTGCACAGTGCATGTGAAGATGTTTTACCTTCCACTATTAAACATTAATGTGAGTTCTACCTGTTGTATTACTATTTATTCAAGGATACTAAAGTAAATGTCATGATGCTAAAATAATAGAAATATTAAGGGTAAAGTAAGTAAGGGTAAGTACCCTTTTGCTGTTATTTTATAACAACTTTTGGTGCATTACTGTTGCTGTACCTTTGCTGGGCTTGGTAATGAGCGAACTCTCAGTGCTCCCTTCCAGACGACAGTAGCCGTCAATCAAGTCAGCCATGTTTTCTGCTATTGCCAGGGAGGAGGTGTTCACCGAGAGTGGCTGGAAGGTTTAGAATACAAGATGATCAGTCTGTTTCACACTTGTGAAACTTAGAGTCCACAGGTAAATGAAAAGCGATGTGTACAGAAACGGAGAGAAACATTTTGATTGGTTGTTTTAAGGAACATCTGATTCTCCAAAAGACTCCAAAAAGTCACTGCACTGGCCCAAGAAGTAGTATTTACTGCTCAGTTTACAGTTGGACCTTACACCTGCACATTAAAGACCTCATTTTATGCTCACTAACACATTCATAATTGTATTTAAGAGCGCTAATAGAATAAGTGTATGTGCTTTATTGTTATTTAGAAATGTTAAAACATGTCACAGCCGCCACCTGTCAATCTCTCAATGAAAGCTGTTTGTTGTTTGTTTGTTTGTTTGTGGTGCATTAAACTAAGCAGTAATTTGTAATGCACTCATTCGACAAAGAAAAGCTACGCCTTCGATTTTAAAACGAGGCTTTTCAGGTTTCAGTGGCAGCAACTTCTCTGAAAGTGAAAAATGTCTTTTAAGCACAATGTGGCTTAGCTTAGCTTAGCTTAGCTTAGTGTCACCTGCTCAGCCCCTTCTATGTGCACATTGAGAAGGGCGCGACCATCCTTTTCTGCTTTACAGGAAATACCCCGCACCTGAGAAAACTTGGCCAAACAGACAGGCTGCAAAAAAAAAAACAACTTTAAATCAAACACTTAAAGGGTATACTACAACACTTGTTCAGTGTGACGTAATAAAGATAAAATGAGCATGACAGAAAGTTTAAGCTTACTGTTGAGTTGTCAGTTTGCTGACTAATCCCATCAGCTCCAATGACCAAGTCTATGGAGAGATTCCAGCTGTGCTGTAGAAAAGAATGCTCAAAAGTAAGTTGCGTGCATTAAAATGGTCAGTGCGCTCCTGCGTAAGTCTTGAATAAGTACGTAATGTAGATGCGAGGATGCTCACCACCAGCTGGCAGGCGTATATCTCCTGTGAGAAGCTGTAGCACTGAGCCAGAGTAGTGAAGAACTTGACCATGCACTGGTCCTGCTGCAACATCGAATAGCCCTGAAACGTCTGCTGGATCATCCGACGCAATTGCTTGGGCTGAAACACAAAAAAAGAAAGAAGCAATAACTGAATGATGCGCTTTACTGGATCTAAACGCAGAAAGTCTGTGAAGTTTTGTCTTTTTCTTCCTGTACCTTCATGCTGTTTATGAGCTCTCTGGGAAAGAACAGGTCCAGCCCCACATCCTTCCTAATGGAGCAGCGGAGGAGAATAAATGTCTATTTGTACAATCTGCAAGTCAGAGCATCCGATGCGATATGCGTTTTTATTTCTTTTGGGTGTCTTTTGTGCGTGTTGCACGTCACAGAAGGGCTGATATGCAGATAAAAAAATTCTAATAGCACCAGTGGAGCATACTGGTTATGCACAAACCACACTTGACTTACTCCAGCAGTTCAAAGTTGGACTTCTTCTCCAGTCCATTAGGATTCATGTCTTTGTAGAATCTCCTGCAAGTACAACAAAATCCTTAGATCTGTCATAAAAATCCCACGCAGCCGTTGTCCTACTGTGTTCCACTGAGCGACTCTGTGAAGCAACAGTTGTACGTTACCTAATTTCCAGACAGCCAAGCTGTAAGGCCATTCCATCACTGACTTTGGCGGCATACTGTTGCATATAATCACTCCGTACCTGTGGTTAGAAACACAAAAACCCTCCAGTTAAGGCTACGACAGCTTTACATCAAAGACTCGCTTTGCAAATCTGTGACTCAGAAATCAAGGGCAGACATGCAGCAACTCCACGATTACTGACCTGTAAGTACAAGTAGAGCAAGGTGGTTCTGTCATCTTTGAAAGTCTCCATGAAGTCTGATGGGATGTATCTGATCCTCAGGTCATACCTGGACCAACAATCCTCACAGTTAGGTTTCTCAGTACTTATCTTTTAACATAATCGTCACTGCGCTGTACCAGCGTCTCTCTGGAAACAGCAGGATTAAAGCAAAGATTCTTTTAGCTTGCTGGAATGGAAAAAAAGAAACTGAAATGACCTCCACTCAGCCTCCAGATACTGCTGCTCGTAGCGCTGGGTGAGCTCAGACACAGTCATGTCGGGGTGCAGCCAGTGCATCTCTGAAGACTTGAGGTGTTTCAGGAGGAGGCTGTAGCAGAGCTTGTGTTTTATGCTCGGTCCCACACAGCCGCTGTTCAGCACCATATTGATGATCGTCTAAGACAGAAATAATCGACCATATATACAGTTATGACCAGTCACGTGCAGTATAATGTCAACGTCTCTGTAAGGTTCAACTTTTCAGATCTACAACAGACTTCCGTGTCTTCTTAAACTGCATTTGATGAAGAGGACATATAGGAAAAGCATTGCAGGAGTACAGTTTTATGACATATAGCTGCTGAATAAAGTCCAGGTGAACAGTGACAACATGGCAGGAATGAAGTACATGAGGGAGAAAGTAGATGGAGCCAAGCTGAAGAACCAGACGCAGTAAGAGCCAGGTAAAGAAACAGAGGAGGATGAAGAAAGTATACTCTCTCAGAATCACCACGATGATTCTGCATTATTCTCCCACCTCCTGCATCACCGTGGAAACAGTGTTTTTTGTTCAAAAGCAGTGCTTCCAACCAGCTTATGTTCAGTTCACGGGCAATCTTTAATCTGTTTTTGATGCACTGTTGTGTGAGCAGTGCCGCTCTTTATGCACGATGACCTTAATGACATTGCATTAATAAAGCACTAACAACAGTATTCCATGGAACGTCGAACAGCAGAAGATGCCGCTCAGGCAACGATCTAGGGATTCCTGTTGATCTCTCGCCGTTTTCCTCTCTAAAGTTTCATTTTCTTTCATTTTGGAAGAAATTCAGGTTTCTTTGTACTTTGGAATGAAGCAACGTGCAGATGTTCTACATACCAAAAAGCTAGGCAGTGCCAGACACAGTGGGGACAGGTGAAGAAATATGAGCAACTCAAATAAAGATATTTATTTGTTTCGTGTTCAAAGTGCAAAAATCACACAGCGTTAACCCGGCGAGGATCCACTACCTTCTGTCTGAGTTCCAGGCTGATTAGTTCCTCAGGTGCAGTTTAAAAGATGATGTAATGCGCCCTAAAAGAATCACAAATGCTCATTTTGTACTGTGATGATCACAGGCAGGATGGCTCCTCTCTTCTTTTACATGAAGACCGTAACCCGTGGCTACCAAGAAATCATTTAAATTTCAGCTATAAATACCTCAGTCAGCCTTAAATTAAATTAGAGGTAGCGTGACGTGTATAGATCTTTTTTACATAAACTCTTAACTTTTCACAGCAATTTTTTTTCTTACATTTGTGACGCAGCCAAAAATTTAGCACAATATCCACAACTGAACCATGTTTGAATAGAGGGTTCAGTTCAAATCAGGTTTTAAGGCTTTTCTACCGCGTCCACAGATTTATTATAATTAAAATAAGTGCTGATAAAATCCTAATATTCTTTGAGTTTTCACACAGCGGGAGTTTGTCCTTATTTAGCCTCAAACTCTGCTGCTCGGTGAAAATGTAATTTATGACTAATCATGTTACTTTTGTCCGCTGGACAACCAAACATCGAATGTTACACAACTTACCCAGCCTTCTGAAGCTCTAATACTACCTTTTGTTTTAAATTAGATATTGAGTTTAAATTAGAAACGATTATATATGTTCACGAAAGATTTTATAAATGTAAAATGTTGCAATGTTTGTATTACTTTCAGTGAAAAACAGTAGAGGACAGTGTAGCACTGAACATTAAGCACATTAATGGCAGAGCACAGTAGTATAAACTATAGTAAAAAGTACAGAAGTGTGTGTTAGTAAGAAAAAATAAATAAATTAGTGGAGTGTAGTGTACCTTGACAGTCCACCCCTCTTCACAGCGGACCAGTTTGAAGTTCTTGCCCAGATTGGAGCTGTTGCTAAGGAAACACACTTTGATGATCTTCACTGGGAAGATGCCTTCCTTGCCGACAGTTGCCATGGGAGACATAGTCGGGGAATCCAGCGGGTTGTTGGGAGACATGCTCCTCCAGGACAGGGTCATGTTGTCATCCGACATCATGCACGACCAAACACACACGACTCGCACACTACTGCACGGAGACGTAAGCGACTGTCACCATCTCATTTGGCTTCTTTCTCCCTCTCACAGAAAACCTCAAAGGGTGCGTTAACGCTGAAGACACAGCAGGCACAGAAAAGAGTGTCATGAGACTTAAAGAACATTTTCATGTCAGTAAATTTGCCTTTCGTTGCGTTCGTACTCACCATTATTGCAGCAGCTCTGCCAGTCTTTAAAACTGTACGCAGCTCGTTTCCGACAACGGCCTTCATTCACATTGCTTCATAAAAGTGCAGGTTTGTATTGTTTTCTCAGGTAAAACAGCAGACTTGTCCAAAGCAGTTAGCTAAAAAGGGAATGCCATCAGCTACTGAAAGAGGAAACGGGTCTGACGTGTGAATAAGGAAGTTGAAGAGCAGCAACAGAGCAACTGACAAGACTGATGAAACTGCTCTGGCACAGCCCAACGCCAAAACAACCACCATGCGAAGCGGCATGGCCCCATTGGCCCACGCCACATTTACTTCCTCATTATGAACGCCACTGTTCCAAGTATTTGCCCTCTGGCAAGAGGTTTCAGCAGCAGCAAAAGATGAATAAAAAAATTCAAACAAAAACTCTGACATTTCACCTAAACAGTGTTTGTAGTTAATATGCTTTCATAAAAAAAATTATACAAACTTTTTTTTTTTTTAATTAAGGGGCAATACCTTATCTTTTGCCATCCTCTTTATTTTTAATTAACATAAATAGAGAAAAGCTGAAGCATAAAATCAACTGAGCCTGTTTCTATGTGAGAAGAGGATGTAGAAGGAAAACACTGTGGCCCTCAAGTTTCAGAATCCACCACTGTGGTTTTGTTTTCTGCACTTTTTGATGCTGAACTGAAGTTAGACGGCTCTCTGAACGAGAGCACGTCTGGTTTAGTTGAAAAAATGTGAACGTACATTGTACAAACCAGGGGCAGCCATTCGAGGGTGCCTTTAAAACTTCCACAAACTGCTTCATAGTGCAACTGCTGGTTTGGTACATTTTAGAGTACAGGTGAGTGAAATAATAAATAAAGTTTGTTTTGTTTCATATTTGTGATTAACTGGCAGTAGATCTGTAGCCTAGCTGGGTACCACTAAGTGCTCATGCCTGTATAGGTTCTAAAGTTAAGTTTTTCTCAACAGATTGCATCGAATCCTTTATTTTTCAGCTTCAAATCTGAGCAGGTGACAGTGAAGAGGAAAAACTAACCTTTTAAGTGGAGTTCACCTCGTGATGCTGGTGATCTGCCTCACTGAAGGTTCTGCCTTCAATTCTACGTCTGAAAACATGAAAGCCTGCAACGAGAGAACGAAAAGTCTATTTTCCAACGATGCAGTCTTTTAAGATATGATGATGATGATGATGACTCTCTGGATGTGTCCTTTGTTCTCACACCTGGTTTGGAGATTATTAAAATGACAAGGGATTCTCTGAATTAAAAAGAAACCAAAAAAGGGATAATTCATTAACCATACACAGCATTTTGTTCCTGCTAGAGTTCAGCGCTCTTTGAACGCTGGGTGTGACATCCTGTTGTGCATTTTATATTCATATTTAACACTAGCAATTGACGCATCAGCCTTACATCTTTTTCTAAGGGCGCAGCAGTGAAGCTTCTTTTTGGTAATTTGATGCACTCAAATATTTTTTCCAGTAAAGAGGGGCAAAAAGAGAAGCTGCTTTTTTCAATACTCTGCTTAATGATCCCATTTTGTGAGTGAAAGCCCAGACATGGGGGCGTTATGTTGAGCATGACTGACACTTTTCAGCTGTTTCAGTGATGCACAGTGATGACTAAGGACTGCATTTCTGGATAATAATCCATGAAAACAAGACTGCTAACCTTTTTTGGTATTTTTTCTGAATCTTAATCATTGGCTTTTTTTTTATTTCCACAAACTTTTATTGAAATACTGTTCTTAAATATCACCGCAGTTTCATATTAGTGTTATTATTGTAGAGTCTTAACCTTTTTTATCTCAGGGGAAATGCCAAGGACTGATTCATATTTTAAATGATTTGGCCTTTTTAATTTTTTTTTTCGTTAACATACAGCTGATCAGCAGAAGCATTACCTCCAGGTGACCGGCAGGGGGAGACAGAGCCCGGTATGACGTAGCTGATACTAAAAAGCCCCCCTCCTCTCTCTCCAAACACATACACACACACAGTCAGTTTATTAATAAATCTTATGACCGGGAAAAAAACGATTTAACATCAGAGTTATAGTACAGCCAGGGAAGAAAGTGGTCCACTTTAAAACACTGAATCTACAAATGACAATTACTATTTTATTTACTTATTTATTTATTTATTTTTACCTGTTCTGAGCTTCTCTTGAGGCGTTAATATTGTTCAAGCGTGTTTTAAACCAGGAGGCCTCCTTTTCCCTTCAGTAAAATACCTCCAAACAAGCACGTATTCTAAATTTAGAGACTTTTGAAGCAAGTTCCCCGCGTATCTGTTCAGCATTTTGGCTCTGGAAGTCTGCTTTTGATGGGACGGTCCTGAATTGTTGCCGTCAAATTTTCGGAGGACGGATGAGGAAAGAGCGGAAGTACGGAAGCGTTTCCTTCAAAATAAAAGTAGGCCGAACACATTTTTGAGGTGAGAAAAAAAAGTGCTCCAGTTTGGGACAGGTCTGTGGTTCATTGGGAACCAGATAAATTTAGGACACCAAAAACAAACAAACAAACAAAGTTTTTCTTAAAAACAGTACTATGTAGCTATGTTGTTTTGTTTTTCCGATCATAAGATTATGTTTTAACAGCCAGGTTTAATAGGTATTTGAAGGCTTAACGAGGCAAGCACAGCAGGTCAGCACAAAGTAACATCAGATTTCCTACCTCGATACACTGCCCTGCACAGCTCATTCACCCTTCTTCCTAATCTGGACAGTATCGCCAGCATTGCATTATAATAATAGTTTAACTTGGTGTTGTTAGAATCAAAAATCATGGTAAAGACAGTGTTGTAAAATGAAGAAAAGTAGACTGCACACAAGACCATGCTTTGATGAGGTACTATCTTGTGGTGCAGTGATTCCCCCCATCTGTTGTGCACAGCAAAATTTAATAATGCTGTTTTAACTTACTTTACTGACCAAGTCTGCTGTCATCAAAACCAAGCTGATAACCCTGTGAAGATCATGCTCTTTAATTTTTGCAACGCGTTTAATACAAATCAGCCTTCACTATTATGTAAGTAACTCTAGAAGACAGCCATAATTGCTTGGATCATGAACTACCTGACAAACAGACCACAGTCTGTGAGATTAAGGGTTGTCCATGTGAGTGGTTACAGTACTCTTAACCTTTTTAGGGTGTTGCTAATCAAATAGAATAGGAAAAAAAGTACATGGACAAATTATGAACAACCCAACAGAGCACTGGTCCAAGTTCCCATGAAGATTATTCATCCCTATAAGACACATAGAAAAAAACAAAATGAAATGTAAAGAGAAGCAAAAAAAAAAAAGGAAAAAATACATTTTAAGAATTACATAGTTTCACAGTGTTATGCAGACTTAACTACTATCTGTTATGTTTTCCCTATGTTGATAAAAAGAAAAAAGACACAGATGAGGAAAAATGGGACGCTTGACATAAAAAATAATGCAAAACGATTAAATTAAAAAGGGGGGGGATCCATAACAAAACTTTTATTTTGTAAATTGTGACAGGAAGTCAATGATTACAGCAGCTGTCTGGAGCGTTGAGCGGCTGTTACAGCTGTACAAGAACCAAGGTGATGCCGACATCCTCTGATAGAGGGAGGGCGGTGCGGGACAATGCGGGGATGTTAGAGGAAGGAACAACCTTATTATATCAATTCCTCATTTTTTTTCCTACCTCATGTTGGCAAAACTAGTTATTGATACAGCTGCTTTTACTCTAATGAGGCGGAGCTGACGGGCTTCGTGTAGGACGGCAACACCGTCGGAGCTGGCGCGGTGTTTTTTATTTTATTTTATTCTTATTTATAATTTCTTAAAATGACAATTTAAGAAGCCAACATGAATTCAGCCGAGCAGACGGTAACGTGGCTTATAACGCTGGGGGTCCTGGAGTCCCCAAAGAAAAGCATCTCGGATCCAGAGGCTTTCCTCCAGGCGTCTCTGCAGGATGGAGCAGTGCTGTGCAGGCTGATGGAGCGACTCAGACCCGGGACGGTGGACAAAGTAAGTAGGACTGTGACAGCACCAATAAGCCAGGGTTTTAAAAAATCTGGCTACCATGGATAAATCAGAAGATCAGACAGAAGTCTATTCTTGTCCTGGAACCATATGCTCTATACAGGAAGATAACAATGAATTAGAAGAGATGACAACCAAGATTTGGGAAAGCAAAATGAGTCTGAAAGATAGGAAATGTAGTTGGGGGGGGGGGGGGGGGGGGGGGGGGGGGGGGGGGGGGGGGGGGGGGGGGGGGGGGGGGGGGGGGGGGGG
>JBAMYA010109629.1:0-19477 GCA_037176975.1 Arrhamphus sclerolepis
TCTTTCACGTTTGCTTTTTTTTTAAAACCTCATCTCCTCATTTCAGCTTGGTGTATGTATTTCTCAAGCTTCTCTCTCTCTGTGACACACACACACACACACACACACACACACACACACATGCAGAGTTGACATAGCATTGACTTCCATTCATTTTGTACAGCTTAACCCTAATCACAACCTTAAACATTACTAGTTTACAAAAATCTGCTTAATTAGGACTGGACTGGACTTTGGTCTCCATAAGGACAACTTGTCCCAACAAGGTCAGTGATGATTTCAAAAAATGGTCCTAATGAGGTAACAAAAATGCAAATACACACACACACACAAGCCACTGCTGCCACTTCCAGGTTTATTCATATACCCAGTTAAAATGATGTTTATTAGACTTCTCTCAGTGGGAGTGTGGGGAAATGAGATGAGATGTTTCAGAGTGTGTGCATACAGTTCAACTGCATGCTGGGGTTTGCTAAAATGGACAACATTAAATGTATATTGGCATATTTTTATTTGTCCGTTTACCTGCAGTTTCTTTTAGTTCATAATCAGCTGCCAGTCAGAGGCGCTACAGCTCTTTGTAACTCAGTTGCATCTGAGTTCACCTGTGTCACCTACCAATGCTGCATGTGACTTCATCAGCTCAGTTGTTGCCAGGCTACAAACACTCCAGTGCAGATATTGCAGTCTCATGAGATTTCAAGCATATCTGTGACATTTCACAAAGAGACAGTTTGCAGTTTGCCAGCTGATCTTTATTATATTTATTCATTTTTCTTCTACATCTCTCATATTTCTTATTGTGGCTCTTTGTACATTGGTCTGATCAGTGTTTTCTCCGTCACCTGCAGATAGTGCAGAACACTGCCGTTTGCCTTCTGACCAACACTAAGTGTGACCACCTTACTCCTATGTTGGTCTCCTTGCACTGGCTTCCCATCTATTTTAGAATACATTTTAAGGTTTTATTGTTTGTTTTTAATATTTTAAGTGGCGTGGCCCCACAATATCTTGCAGAACTACTTAACGTTCAAAATCAAGTCAGAACCCTCAAATCATCAAGTGAGCTACTGCTTGAGGTCCCAACATGCAGACTTAAAACTAAAGGCGACAGAGTATTCTCAGTGGCTGCTCCAAAGTTATGGAATAACTTGCCACTTCATATTAGACGTGCCGTATCCTTGGAGTCATCTAAGTCTTCCCTAAAAACTCACTTTTTCTCATTGGCTTTTGGTCCTCTTGGTCCGGCTGTGAGCCAGACTTGATTGTGTGATGGTTTTGCATACTGTTGTATTTATTATACTGTTCTTTTTATTTTCATGGTACTTTTTATTGATATTTCTGTAAAGCACTTTGGTATACTTCAGTTGCTTAAATGTGCTCTAGAAACAAACTTGACCTTGACCTTTTATACAGAAACTTTCTTTTGGGAATTAATGGAGTATTCTTAAGTTGTATATGCAGTATTCATACTACAGAGCTAAAGATGCTGAAGACAAAGAACTGTCATCATTAATACTTTTACATTTTGTTCATTGTTCTGTATGTATATCCAATTCAAAAACTTTTCCAATTAAAGTTTTATCCTCATAAGCTCCAGCCATATTTTCAGGAATAAATGCCTAAAACGACATATCCAAAGTAAGTGAAAAAATCGGTCAATATCAACACTCCTGTAAGTCAGTTGGGCTTACAGGGTCAAAACATCAAATTCTTTCACAAATTGTAACCTGTAGTCATATCTTCTATATGTGAAAATTGTTTATATCACTTTGACCTGCCTAACTCATGTACCCTACTCTTATTTCTTCGCACTTTAAAATAAAAGGTCTGTGCAAACAGTCTGCAAACATAGTTAATGAGGAAAATAACAGATTTTTCCCTGACAAATCCAGCGAGCCTGAACACAGCATCTAAAAGCAATAGTACATTAGTTGGCCTTGGCAGCGTATTTTGTCAGGGTTGCAGTGAGTAATGCTGCTTTCACATCAAAGCACGCTTGGCGCCAAGTTATGCGTTAATGCAGCCAAGTGAAAGCAGTGGTGGCATCCTGGCCACAAGTGACAAAAGTCAATTTAAAGTTCTGTTTGGGCTCCCTCATGCTCAGGAAGACTGTGTATGTGTGTATTTGTGCATTTTTCTTTATGTATGCGTGTGCCCATGCATCTGTTTGTCTCAAGTTGAAGCAGCAACATTTGGTTGATGTGGGACTGAAGCCTCCTCATTCATATTCAGAGTCTTCACAAGGTTCCACTTGACTTCTCTCACACACATACACAGCAGGCTACATGTACACAGGGCCCCTGTGTACCTCCTTCAGTCACAACCTTACTTTTGGCTCTTCGTCTTTTCCTTGGATCCCTTAATCCTCCGTGGCTGAATAACTTCCAAGAGACCAAGCGCAAACTCATATGAACTTTGATGGAGGGACAACATGTATCACCACCGGAATTGTTAATGCAGAACTCTGATGAATTTGACAACAATTTCTTATTTTTATGAGATGTCTCGTCTGTTCAGTCATGTGCGTTAGTACTCACTCTTAATCCTAGGCTTTTCTTTCTTCAAAACACAATAAAAATCATACAATGGCTGTGGGTCATAATTTAAGGCAAATACAAACTCAAACAGCAACGTAAAGCTTTTGTTCTACATATTTTGGTATATCTCTGAAATGTTGTGGCAGGACCTAAAGACAACTGTACATATCCATTTGAAAAACATGTGTAGCAATGTGAAGCAATGTAATAAAAGAAAATGAGGTAAGAGATTGATAAAGTTATACACAGAAGAAGTTATTGATGGCAAAGGTGGAAATGCAACCTAATAAATGATGGGGGTTCTTAGTATTACCAGCATTATTATTTTTTGTTTCATTTTCGTTAAATAATGACACAGTGGAAACTGTCGTGTTGTTTGACTGAAGTTCTAGTTACCTAATATGATCAGTTGTTATGGTTTTACACAAAACAACAGGAGTTAAAATGGTACTAACCTTTGCACAGCTGCATATTTGAGGAGTACCATCTCATGAACTGCATGAAATCTGATAAATATCTGAAGGCGTGAGCTTACACCTGCAAGGTTGCACTACTGGCACAACACTCAGATCTATGACTGAACTTGGATGGTTGATTTGAATTGTTGATAATGTCAAAGCATCTCATTTTAAATGGAAGTATATATCTGGCTGTGCTGCATTAATTCTGATCCCTTAAAGACATCTGACCTGCTTTGTTCTTAGTTAGTAGATTATTGTATGCACTGTGGTATGTACAGCATTTGTCAAAATTGATATGGCTCAGTGCATCAGGGCACTTTTGAGAGTTAATGAGAGAGAATGAGCCATCTGCTTTTTAAAGCTCTGAACTTTTGGAGATGGTGTAGATATCTACACAGTTTCATTTCGCCTGTCCATCTCTGCAGTGCAGTCACAAACAGGACACAATAAAAGTCACTTGAAATACAGATGCTGGCCCTGGACTGCATGAATAATGCAGGCGAGCGCTCTCATAAACTTTACACCTCCTCCCGCTCACACACACCCTCTCCTCCAATAGCTGAAGCAGCCCTCACACATCATTAACTCATGTTATTCGACTGTCAAAACACCCGATGAGATTCTTGCACTACTTGATCAGTACACACAGACATGCACATATAAAGTGTATGTAATGTAGAGTATTTGAAAAGAACTTTCTCCTCATTTAAGGTTGAGGGTTGAGTGGTGGAACAGATGGTGGGTGAGGACAGGCATAAAGGTTTCAAAGTGGTTTTAGTGGCTGCCTTGTATGATTCAGCTGTGAGATGAAGTGCACTGAGGAAAAAGTAAATTTTTTTTTGGTATAATTCCCTTGTTGCCTTAATATAAACTGTTTGCAGTGACATTTTCTACATGAAAATGATTGGAACAGATTGGAAGCAGAGAGCAATATTAAGATAATTTCTGATGAGTTTTAATTGTTTCATTTCTGATGTTTACAGGAAGCTGTGATGGAGAGATCATAGTCTGGAACAACCAAACAGAAAAGGTTTTAAAGAAACTATGCAGACATGCTGAATGTGAAGACTATAAGAAGCAGCAAGGTCTTTTTTATTATTATTATTTTTTTTATCTACTTCTTAATCTTCTAAGCCAAATCTATCTTGTTCTTCTTTTGATCTGTCTCCAATATTTTTTTTTTCTCTGTAAATAATTTTCTCTTCTCAATTTGCTCGTTCTGGACCATTCCCTTGATTCTTGAACTAATTTGAATGGGCTCAGAGAACGGCGCTGCCATCACCAGACTGCTTTTCATACCAGGACGCACTGCTGTTACTTCAGCTACAGGTGCAATATTGAAATCCACTAATCAACTGTGTTTTCTTGCAAGCATTGTGTGTAATGGTTAAAGCCCCAGTGAGTGGCATTCATTTACAAGAAATTAATGCTATTATATTTGGTGCAAAAAAACTTAAGCAGCTCCACTCAAACAGCACTAAGGTTCATTGCTGCTGGTCGGCAGAAGATGTTCAAGGTTTCTTGTAATCACACATCATACATTTGCTTCATATTTGTGATAGTTTGTGTTAAGCTGTCCACTTATTGCTCACTTTCAATACAAAATCCCAAGCTTGAAGTTTAGGTTTCTGTGATTATTTAAAAATATCAGTGCTTGTTTCAGTTTTTAAAGAAAATAAATCTTGATGATCATTTAATACTCTTACATTTTAGTCATTTTTAAGTAGCTCTTATGTCTTGCTGCAGCTGCTCAGACCTTGTGAAGACATGAAAATAAATAACAGCAAAACATAACATTTGTGCTTCATTATGCTGCAGCGATAAGCTCATTCCCAGTGTGGCAGTCATGACTTGATATGGTCGCATAAATAGTTGATGGCAATAAATCACTGTACTGTCTTCAGTTCAACATAAGAATAATTCAACCACTGAGACATTTTTAAAAGATGTTGAAGTCAGTTTATTTGGACAATGCAGATTCACAGCAAGTTATTTCAAGGCACTTAAATTTAATAATGATTTAAGAAAATACAATTTGCTTTTTGATTTTATATTTCAGTTGACTAAATTCAGTCCAGTTCAAATGCGTATAATACAAAGTAAAAAGAAGCGAACCCAACAGATTGTACTAAATCTTCTCGATCCTTCAAGCTTCCATCCTGAGCATGCACTTGGTGATGGTGGAAAGGAAAACTCCTGATTAACAGGAAGAGAAAATAAACAAAAAATAATTTAATTGCGAGTTCAATCTCTCTTATTTCTCCCACATCAACTTTTCTTTCCAGCTGCAGCTGTATTGTGTTTCTGCAGGAAGCCACATGATTGCAATAAAAGCTCTAATTAAACACAGAAGAGTTGGAGGATCTCCTTCGCTTATCTGGCGTTACCATGGTGAATCGTGGTAACGGGGCTCCATTGATGATGTCTTTGTACAGTCACGCAACTCAGAGTCAGCATACTCAGAGTTTAAAAGAACTAAACCCCTGTTTTGAAACCAAAACCTCTGAGTTAAAAGAACATTTTTTTGAGATTTTATTGAACCTCCTTTTAAGGAACAAGTCCCAGAAATATTCACTAAGAGAGCAAAATGGAGAGAAAGTTAATAATGTTAATAACGGGTAAATGTTGCTGAGATGATAGAGATCTCCTTTAATTTATTACACATATTGAATTTCCCATATTTTTTAATTAAATTAAATAAGGGCTTTTTTTTAAATTGTTACATTGAATCATTGACTTTATTGAAACTCAGTATTTCCCTCAGGTAGCGCAGACTTGGTGTCCTGTGGTGGGTCGGGTGTGGTCAGGTTCTGGAGCATCCAACACAGTCGTTTGGCGGGACAGTTTACAGCTCACAACAGGGACCTGGGAGCTATTGTAATGACCCTCAGCCCCTGTGGGAAATATTTAATCACAGCTGATAGAGAAGGTACAATCAAGACATGGGACATCCAGGTGGGTTTTTGTGAATTGCACACACTAGTACCCTACAAACTGCAATTGTAATTTTCCCAAATGCATTTCTGTGTATTGCTAAGAGAAAAGAGAGTTAGACAATGATGATGAAAGTGATGGAGACTGTTGAGCCAGAGGGAGGGACGAGATTCAAGAAAAAGACAGAAAGAAAGAAAGAAAGAAAGAATGGACCCTCAATTTTTCAGTTTGAATCCTCAGCAGGTAGCTTTAGTCCAATCAAAAACGTAGATCATTGATCTCTTTTGGGTTGGAAAATATAAAAATAATGGATATTATTTGAATGAGGGAGAGCACTATTGCTTTTTTTTTTGCATTCACATATGTAATCATTGAAGACTGATGATGAAATGATTTCTAATTTCTTCCATGTTGTCTGAGATTTGCTTCCCCACCTGAGCTCATCACATACTTGCTGGTACTTTAGAGGGACCTTACTTGGATTTTAGAGACTTAAATCGTGCCGTTGGTGTGAAGCGTAGCTGCATCATCGTCTGTTCATAATCGCAGGGGGGAAAAATAGCATCCTCTTGGGTATTATTGCAACAATATTCAGAGCTCAGCTCTCTGTCACAGTTTATAAGAGGGGATGAATTCAGATGGCTACGTCTCATTTGGCTTCCAGTTTAATTTATGGAGATTTATGTATATAATGTAGTGGAGTTGAAGAAGTTGGGCAAGCTCAGTACTCTGGCAGAAATCCTGTCCTTGGGCAAGTCTGGAGCATGCTTTTGATTTGGATGGATGACTAACGTGATTGCACAGTTTACGGTTTTGTGTCCTCAGATACAGGACTTCTTCATGCAGACATGGGTCTTACCCTATAAGGGTGCAGTGTTTTGTTTGTGTCAACGAATTCCAGATTTACAATGTTTTTTTTACTGAAAAAAAAAAAAATGCAACCAAACGACAAAAGATTTATTGTAAATAGGGAGATTGTGGCGCGGGAGTTCTAAATCATCATCAAATATTAATTTCTTGACAAGTAGAATTGCTTTATTAGTATTAATTAATAATACAGATTAATGAATAATGAAGCATAAATCTAACTTTTCTTTCATAAAAGGAGATGAATTGAAATTGCTTGGATGTGCAGTTGGATGTGCAGGCGGGGGGCGAGGAGGGGAACCTCCAAAGGTGTACAAGATTCAACAAATATAGGAAAAAGTAGCAACATTGCATGTTTCTTCCTTCGCACCATTTTCAAACAACCATACTGCATAATTTCCAAATAATAAAAAAATAAATATAATAAACAAAGTTACAAAACACTTCAACTTCCAAGAGCTCCAACTTCAAGATCACACGTTCTGTTGTCAAAAATGTGATATAGGAGCAGTTAATCCAAGTAAAATCCATGTGAAAACAGATCTCACAGATTCTGCATCTTGGTGTCTTAAAAGTGGCGAGCAAACGATCTCTACTGTGCACTACAAAAGTGGTGCTTAACGAACCTCAGTTTAATGTTTCCCCATTTGGCGGTAATGGCGACCGTTTACTTTGGACACATAAACTTCATCTTAGTGATCGTGTTTCGGGGATTGAAGACCTTTGTTCGTTATGCACGTATACATTAACCACAAGCAGTCAGTGTTTCAGTGTGCAAAGCTCACAGTCACCAAACAGAGTGGTAAATGTGTAATAAGAGATGGATTGTTGCTTCTCATATATTGTAGAGTTTCATGTTTCTGCTCGTCAAGAATCATGCCCAATTGACTTGGGTGTGGATGGTGTATTCTTATTTTTATCTCATTTTACTCCTCTGTTCTCATTCTTTACTTCTTTTAGGAGGTGACCAGACGTCCCAGAAGTAAATGTTATTTATACTAGGTCAGACTAGCCTCCAGTCTGTCTGAGGAAAATGGCCTTCAGTGCATGTCTTATCTCTGACTTCTCTGACTTTCTCTCATAGAAACCATTTCAACAGAATGTAGCCTGCTTCATCTGTCAGGATGTGTCTATCCTTGCGACAAATGAACATCAAATTAACTCTGTTTTCCATGTCTCTTTTTTTTTTCGCTCTCAGCAACATGCTTTTTTTTTTCCCCACATCAACATTGACTGAGAAATGTCTGTCCTTTAGTATCACTGTCTCAAGCCAGATGAAGGAGTGAATGAAGAACTTCCACAGTTACTGCAAAGTTTTTGCCCACACCTCGATCACGTGACTCACTTAGAGATATGCACACGTGGCGACAAGCTCATCCTCCTCTCATCATCATCAGACTGCAGTGTGGCTCTCAGCTACCTTCCTGGTGAGCTGGTTGGTTTGTTCGGACAGGTAAGAAAACACAGTGAAGCCCCATTCCAGTGCAATACTATCGATTAAATCACATAAAATGACATGACTTTTAGAAGAGTTGTAGTTTCGACATGTTTTTCAGCTATAAACGCCTTATAATCTCACAGTTCAACTGTACTGTGGCGCAGGGTGTCTCTGAAGTCCAACCTCCTGCATCTGGTCTGCGGTGAAGTCACAGTTAAGCATGTGTGTGTTAGTGTCAAAGGAAGGACGTATGACATTAGCTACAACCATGCCTGCTGAGCATTGCTTAATTTGCCGTAGGCGTGCACACACAAACAGTGACACAAATGAAAATAGTAAGTAGTATAAACTCTCCATAACCCACACGTGAGCGAAGAGAAACGGCAAACATGCACGGACGTACGTCTATATTAGATGTGTCATACACACAAACAGAATATTTTGCTCACATCTGTACTGCTGTGGCGTGTCTAATGTCTTATGAGGTGTTATGCCATATTGACTTTTTTCCCCCACGTTTTCCGCATTATGAGCTGTTGGGGTTAGTGCAGTGCTCCTCCACAGTGTTTACCGGTATAGAAATTCCATTAATGAAAGGCTTCTTTATATTCAACATACCAGGTTATCAAGGGAAATGTGTTTTAATTATGAATTTGTTTTAGAGCAAAGACAAAATAAAGAGACAATAATTCACATTAATGAGCTTTCCACTTCAGTTTAATTAGTGTGTTAAGCCTCAGTGAGACGAGACTGGAGGTTCAAGTCTTCAAACACGTTCAAGGACAAGTTAAAATCTGTACATTCACAGTAGAAACCTTTGAGGTCATACGGTCACCTGGCAAGCAGCATGCTCAGATATTCTTGTTTCCAGTGCTATTCATCTTTCTCATCTTTAGGACCACTGGAGCTTAGAGACGCTGCACCCAAGACAGGATCCAGGTTGGGGTGAGATCAAACGCAGAGAGGAAGAAGATACCAGATTAGAAGGCGTAAGATCACCTCCAGCACTAAAGATTAATGCTGACCCAGGAAATGATGCCGCTTCTGAGGAGGGAGAAGTGGGAATATAAATTGAGGATGGGGACAGTGGGACAAAGACAGAAGTGGATAAAAGGCAGCCTGTATCCATGTGGAGTTATGAGTCTGGATTGATGCGTTATCTGTATCTGTAAATGTCTAAGTTGAGAATTCATCTTTATTCTTTAGATGTCTCACAAAACCATCTTTTGTTTCTGGATTGTCCTGTAAGTGGGTGATGTGCAATAGTTTTATGACAAGAATAACTTCAACATTTAATTAAGCACTGAGTAAAAATATTTAGGAAAAAAGATAGGCTCATACTAATGTAATGTCTCTTAACTTTAAGACGGATGAGAGAGACCTCTTTTTGTAGGTGTTTTCCTTGTTTGTTATTTTGCTGTTTTTTATTTATTGTTTGGTAATTTTCACTCATGCACTGTTGAGCAGTGTTGTCCAACCCTGGTCCTCAGGGCCCACTGTCCTGCGTGTTTTAGATGTTTCCCTGCTCAGTCACATTTGATTGGATGGCCAACAGATTGTCTTCAAGGTCCACACAAGTCTGTCAATGACCCCCTAATTAGAGCCAGGTGTGTTTGAGCAGGGAAACTTCTAAAACATGCCGGACAGTGTGCCTTGAGGACCAGGGTTGAAAAACACTGCTGTAGAGAATATGCTGGTTAGATATTTCTTCATAAAGTGCATCAGTTCGTTGCAGATTGTAGGAGGAAAACTATTTCAAGAATCCTTTTTATCTATATTTATCTGTTTTATTTATCTATGTGTAAAGTATTACATTGTTTGACGCACTTTATCCTCACAGAGGTTTAGAGAATCCACACCTCAGACCTAACATATATAAAGTGATGATCATCACACTCAGAAACACAGAAACATATATGACTATGTTCCAAATATGCTGTGACACAGTGGCATAAATCCCTGCATGCATAGTGTTCTTCCATGTGCGGTGTTTGAATTACAACTGTCACATTTAAAACTCTCACTGTGCTCTCACTGGAAATGATGGGAGCAAACTTTCTTCTTCAGCTTTTTCACCCAGTTTAAAGACTGGATTTTCTTTTTTGTTTGTTTTGTTTGTTATAAATTCCTTTTACTTGCCATGTGCCTCATCTCCCCTCTTTTATTGAGAAATTAACATTGTGTTCTCCTCAGAAATGGTCAGACATAAAACGGTTACAACTGAATGTTCCAGCGTGAAGTTTCTGATCATTATGAATGCATCATCTAGGTAAATATGACTTAATCTGAGCATTTTTCCTTCTCAATAAGAAATTACAGACTGAGATCTAATGACAAGTACAGATGTTAACTTTAACATTAGTAACTATAACCAGTCATTTTTCTCTGTGCTGAAATGATGAGCAAACAGATCAAAATAGTCAAAGCGATTAGATTTTTTTTTTTTTTCATTAAAGAGAAAGTGAACATGGCTGGTTTGTTTGTTTTTTAGTAAAGGTTTGATCATAGCAACCTTAAAACCTTAATCTACTGTACATTATTTGGCATGAACACAGTTATGCTATCATTCAGCATGATTTGATTGGGAGATATCAAGACATTACATCTACTTCGGAAATTGCAGTATATGCAGGATTGCTTCTTTCAACCGATTCTTTCATTTGCTTTTAAGGTTCTACAAGACCATTACAGGCTTCTCTTAAAAAAAAAAAAAAAAATCTGTCAAAGAAAAAGGATGGATGGATGTTCTGCCCTTTGTTTCACTGGAAAGGGAGTAAAAGAAATTCTCTCTAACAAGGTAATGAAAAAAGCAAACTTTTTACTGTTCCAACAGTTAGAAAAAATAACTATAAGGCCATAAAATGAAACCAATGAGAGGAAGAATAGTTTCATAAGGATAATGAAAATGATAGATGTTAGGAAGAGGGAGAACGTGTCTCTGTATGCCCAAGGACAAGTTAAATGACAAAGGACTCAACATTTTGAAGGAATAACCAACTTCTGAAACACATGAAGAGTGTGAACTGCAGGGCAAGTGCACACTGTCTCTCAATGGGAGGGAATCAATACAGACTGTGTGAATCTCTGTATATCTGTTTAAGTGTGTGTCTGTGTGTGTGTGTGTTGTACTGAGCTTATGAAAAAAAAAAAAAAAGTTTGCATGGCTGCTTTAGTAGAGGGGCCAATTGGAAAGTCCTGACTTGGCTGCCAGCCAGCTACTGGGCTTGAGGTGAGGAGAGGGAATGGCTTCACTCCATCACCAGTTGTTTATGTGTGTGTGTGTGTGTGTCTAAATAGCCTCAGTCCATCAGAGCAGCCATTCACCAGTGAGTGAGAGTGTCAGTTCTGTTCCGCTCACTCCATCACTGTGTTTATATGTGTGTGTGTTTGTGAGCAACACTGGAGTCATGGATATTGATGGGTCCGGGCGTGCAGTCTAATCTCTGCGGCAACACAAAGTACTCCGGCTTCCACTGGAGAAATAAGACATGCTGCCCTGTGACGCATACACCCAAAGGTGAGCACAGGATTTATCCAAAGTGTTTTTATGCAGCCATAAAGATCACTCGAAATTATAACAAACTCGATTAAAAGAGGAAATTGAGGTAATGTGTATAATTGCCATAGTAACCTTTGACATTTGGATGTAAATGTAGCACAGGCATCACATACACACATAAGGTGGAGGTGGAAAAGCAATTACAAACAGGCAGCTTGATTTTGATTTTAATTGGAGTTCCACCTGTTTTTGTCAACAGCCAGCACACAAATGTGGTTTTTTTTTCAGTCCTGTAGAACTCCTTTACTTAGTTTAATCGAAATTCCAGTGGCCTAATCACCAATTCCCCTCCAAGCTGTCTTAATAAATTGGATGAACAGTTTTACTGCAAGGTAGTTATAGGCAGTATTTAGTAACATGCATTTTAGGAATTATACACATCCCTTTTTTTTTTTGAAGATGCTGAATATTCCTTCATATACACATGCCTGCCAATTAAGCATGCATGCATGTAATTATGTTTACCCATAGTTAAACAGGAGTCTGCCTGCTACATTTTCTGTAATGTTTAACATTCGTGTATCATCCCTGTCATAATCGCCCCTTTTTCCAAAGCCATTGCCTCTCTAACTGATGATGGGTTCTAATGATGCAGCTCCAGGTCGTTGTCATTCATGTACAGCACAGATTCAGACATGCATCCATCTCAGATAGTCAGGAACAGAAATACAAGCACAGTTATGCTGCAGCTCATTACTACCACCTCCGCTTCCTTTTCTTTATCTACAATTCAAAGCAAGTCCAGTGTGCAAATGAGGTGTGCCCAGAAATTTCCAATTAATTTTATTCACTGTATGTAAAATAGGGGGCCACCGCTCAGCGGCACTGTGTTGAAAGAGTGGTGTTAAATTACAAGGAAGTGGGCCAATGATGCCAGCCTGCCGCTGCGCACCCCTGAGCGCGTGGTGGTGTTTGCATTTCAAATTGAGTTACACGCCAAACAAGCAGTGCAAGGTGTGAGTGCTAACTTGTGTTTATTCCAGGACCTGCCTTGTTTGCTCTCTTTATGTATGTGTTTGGGTATGGGTGTGTGAATATTTGTTTCTGATTCTTTGTCTTAATAATGTGAAAACAAATTACATTCCTGGGTGTTTGCTAGGGTGTGTGTGTTGAAGAAAGTGTGTGAAGGTACCTGTGTGTGTCTTCTCCAGCCCCGTTTTCCTGTAGTATATCTACGGGGCTAAACACTCATCATGTATATCAGTGAGCTATTAGGAAAGCTGGCTCCTCTTCCTCTGCTTTCTTATGAAGATGAATACGAAACGAGCCAGCGATAAAAGGAGTAGAGGAGAGGAAATAAAATGAGCTTTGATTAAAGTGGACCACTATATGGCCCTCTTGGTGCAATTTCCTTATCTTTTGTGTGTGTGTGTGTGTTTGCGTGCTCACACAATTTGCACGCCTTAGTTTATTTTAATTCCGTAGTTTCAGCCATTTGGTTAGTTTTGAAAGTGACATTCAGGCTGGGAAAGTCTCATTACCCTTGTATACACACACTTTGTACCCATTCCTGAACTGCTTTCATGAATCTTCATGATCATGCTGTGGATTTATGACTACTGTGTTTATCGTGCACAAGTTCATATACAAAGTAATTTGTGAAACCATTAAATCGCAATTACACAGTATAAGGCCTCATATATTGCTTTCAAAGAATCAGGTTAACTTATTGGTAATTTTGACTGATAATTGAGGTTATGGTTATTGCAAACATGCAGTATATTGGATGTCTGTCCACATATGTAATGCTCATAATTGGCCTCAAACACCTGGGTTTCCAATATTGTCTTATCTGTTACAATGATGCATAAATCAGTTTTTATATTTCTAAGATAGCTTCATTTGTATGTATGAGTTTGTTGGCAGGTGAATTAGTCTGCATGCACATTGCAGTCCTGGCTGCCTGACTGCAGCGTAATTACCATAAATCAAATTTACATTTGTCACATAATTTAGTTCTCATCCTGGCATTGCCTGGTTAATTTTAGTGTCCAGTGCGAATAAGATTTATTGTCATACAAATGAATAAGTGGAACACATATGCACATGTACATCACCTTACTGGGGAGTTATAACAGTACCCTGAATGTAAAACAATATTTAACACCCTGGATACCTTTTATTTTTACCACAAACTACTTTATTCTAGGTCTCTTTAGTGTGATTACTAAGCTAATTTAGTAATTTCCTCCAGTCTAGAAGTATTTCAGTACTTCTCTTTGGTTCTAAAGGATAGGATTATAGATCGACTTTAATGTAGTTAGTTAGTACCTGCTCTTCTAATCCTGCTTTTATGTCTAAAAACATTATAAAAAATAATCCCAGAGCAACCTCGACATTATTTATTCAAAGTTGATTTGTGGCCACAGGACCAGAGAACGTGAAACAGAATTGTGCATAAACTGTGAGCGGGGCAAAATTGACATGTTTTGGCATTCATAAAAACATTAGTACTTCTTAACTTTTTTGCAGTTATGAACAAAATCTACTCTTGCCTCCTAACACGTGAAGCGCTCGTGTAAATGAGGTCAGCCTTATTTGGCTGTTATTCTCACAATGCTGAGAGTTTTAAACCACATTTTAAACATAATAATACATTTGCAATATAATGTATAATGGGCATTTCACATATTTAAGCTTCAGATTGTGTTGTGTGGATTGTGAAGAGCCATTGTGTTGATTAAATGGACTGACAGACACCCACCACAACTCGAGCCATTATAGAGCAAACCAATAGTGGTGTCATGAAGACATAGTGTATTCCTGATTTCTAGAAGTGCCTTAATTTGTTTATTCTTTCTTTTTTTTCTCACTCTCTTTCATCCAAACTCATATCAAACCACTTGCTCACCTGAAGATTATCAAGTAAGCCACTCGGCAGTCTGCGCCTTCACACCCCCTTATACATTTGTCCGTGGGCGGGGTTGATGCTAAATGAGGAGCTCTGTGAGCGAAACCCCCACCTGCAACGATGGGCTTCACTAAAGTACACACATTCTTATGAAGAAAGTTTTACGCAGCTTCCATGAATCCGTACCAGCTTTTTAGTAAGGAGGTGATCTATTTGCAAACTTACTCAGATTCATGAAGATTTCGTGAACGACGCCCATAAAGTCAACTATCAACTCGTCTGTATTTGAGTATTTTTGAGGCAAATTAAAGACCATCTGTATGACAGGTAAGGCTTTGGCCAAACTGCATCTTTCTGAAGCAAAAAAGTAATTATAAATAAGAGCTGCTGATAAATGAGAGATTCAAGGATTTAGAATGCTGTAGTCAAAGCATTGACCTCAATAGAGGCTACCTGAGTATCGTGGATTATGACATGCAAGGGGGCAGCACTTACACTCGTGGGGCTTTGCAGATCTGTGTCTTACTGGTCTTTCCTGCGTTAGCGGCTTCCTCTAGTTATTGCAGATAAAGTCAACCAGACCACCACTCGCATATTGATGCCGATCTTTTCCTTGTCAAAATGATGGCAAAATTATCTGGAATTTATTGAGGTTCAGCCCGTCAATATTCTTCCCCATTTTTCATTGCCCTTATGCTGAATCAGAGCCTTCTATCCTCCAGAGACATCCTTCGGCCAATTTACCCATCCATTAAGGGAAAGATGTGTAGCTTCTTTGCTTTGGATCTGTTATTTACACTCTGCAACATCTCAGTTGTACATCATGGCTGTTCAAAGGTAGAAAATTAGGTGAAATGAATGATTTGTATTGCTTGTTTCAGCTTGATGCTTTATTTACTGAAGTCTGCAAAAAGCCCCTAATGGAACATGCTGCTGCCACCTAGCACAATTAGCAGATTCAGCGGTTTATCCTGGATTGAAATGCTGAGACAGGACCTTTAAGGACTGTGCACAACCAAATGTCCAAGGATGTCAATGAATGGAAGCAATGATGATGTAAAAGAATGGGCCAAAATGTTTTTACTGTCAAATAATTAAAGACATTAAAATATAAAACACAATGAATAATAATTAATGGACTGTAAAACAGAACATTTCCCTGGCCAAGTATTCCCAAAGCAGCTGAGCATGAATTGGAAAACAATGGGTCAATATCAGACTGGATTAGTGAAGGCCTCAGAAAAGTTTCTTAAAAACAAAAACTGGAAACTTTGACAATATGCAGGAGCAGCTGTAGCATGATCTTTAACAGTATCACTCATGTCTGAGAGATCTGACAGTATCATTCAAGCAGGGGTAAGATGATGACTTGGTGCATTTTGCCCCACAGAACGTTAGTACAGGAGGACCTAAAAATGTTATGAGACCCAGATTGGATCACCTGTAGTCCAGGAACATCAGGAACCAGGAAAAAAAAAAGGACAGTGTCACTGCAAGACTTGATTCAGAAACTGCACATGGTGCCAAACCAACAATAAAATGACAGCCAAAAATAAAGCTAAATGGTTAGACACACACACGCACACACACACGTGCAAGGATAAATATCACCCCTTAATAACTGCAGCCAACAAATAAATCAGAAAAACTGAAGTAAGGCCCTGCACGGTGATTATTTATTTTGCAATATTTGCTGTTTGAGTTATTTTCAGTAGCTCTGGGCTGCATTAGATGTCAGTGACAGAAAACAAAGACTTTATGCAGCTTTGCAGACATACAGAAAAACTAAAAGATGAAGGTGTGAGAGCTTTTGTCAGTCAGTTTCCCTCCCAAAATGTAACACTTGTGATGTTTACGAGTTTGACTCTAAAAAACAAAACAAAAAACAAAACAAAACAAAACTTTGAAACATTCAAGTCCTTACCAAACAAGCTCACAGTCTGTGAGTTTTATACTGGTGTCTGTGCTGATGGGATTCAGTCACAAAATCAATCATAATTGTTTCTCCAAACCCCATAACTGGTGCCTTTATAATTTAAAACGCAAACGCAACTGATGAAACTGTATAGATATCGTAGGTAATCTTAAAAAAAATAAATTAAGAATATGAGCATTCAAAGAACATTAATATTAATAATACATCAGATCAGTCATGCTCCAATTTCTTACATTCAAATTCAATACATGCTCAAAACATAATATTGCAATGTGAAAATATAAGTATTACAAATGTATACAGGTAGGGAGATTTAATAGAAATTTTTGATCTCATCTACTGTCACGTTCTAAATTAAAAAGGAACTCATTTGACTTTTAATTATATTTATTGAAATTTATTTCAATATTGAAAATATTGAAATCATGATTCTAAAATGCATCTGAAACAATATTTTAGTGCAGCATTCACCAACAAATCTTCTGTTTTCATAATAACTCTTCATCTCTAATGATTTTCTTCATTAACAATTGACTTATTTAAAGTTATTAACGGCACATAAAATAATTCTGGGGCTTTGAACCTTCATGCTAAATCGGTGCCTTCCAAATCAGTGAAAATATCTGCAATGTCATATTCAAAATTGTACATTTTCATATCTTTCAAAACCTCCAAAATGCAGAGGTAACAACTGGTGCTGCCACCTAAAGGACATCCTTTTCTCTGTACTCAGGTAGCCCCTATTTGCTAGTTTATTGTAACTCAACATTCAGAGAACAGATTCTACCAGTGAGACGATGAAATAATAGCGAAGATATTCTTTAACGTGAAATTGAAACTGATGTCTTAATGTGAACAAAAGTCCTTTGTTCAGCTTTAACATGTTGCAAAAACAAATAATTCTCTTGTACAGGAAGGTACAAGGAAGGCCTATTTCAGAAATAATTATAACTTCAGCTAAGAACCATAAAAGACACCCATAAAGTGAGCAGTGACAAACTGTAAATAGCAATGAAATGGATGCAAATCCTTTATTTTGAGTGTTGTTTGTTTGCAATATTATGCCAAAATGATTTCACCATACTTGCTGATGGGAGGAGTGTGCCTGAAGGAAGAATCCTTAAAGACTGAGGCAAATCCAAAGTGTCTGTACAGCAAGTTTGCATTGACCTTCTGACTGACTGAGAACCTGTTATAGTGTACAAATGGTCGTGACTGCTAATATATAAATAAATAGCAGCACAACAGTCTGAAAGTAAATTAGTTGTGTCTAAAATATGTCTGACTAATTACATAAACTCAAACTGTCTATAGATAATTCAATTCTTACTGAGTCAAACCCCTTTCCTGCTGTATATTACAGTTATAAGATGGAAAATGCTTTACAGTGTTATTGTCATCTTTTTAAATCAGTTTTTTAATGTTCCCTTTTGCTAGAGAGAAGTTCCACATGAATACTTCATTAGTTACCTCATCATTTCCTATCACTATATTAGTTAAAGTTAGAAGCACATAGCTCTAATGTCATGAATGCTTTTGTTACTGCAAATGATTTTAATTGATTTCAGAACTTGAGAAAATAATTAGGGGATCTAATCACATAAGCCCAGTACCTGCTAATGGAGCGGGCAATGAAGTTGATTAAATAACGGGTGCTGATTGTTGCAGATGCTAACTGACAGTCTCTCAGCTGTGGAAAAGAGATAAAGAAATCAAACTTAAATGTGCCTTTCGCAGAAAAAGCGTCTGTTCTTCGGTTTGCCGGCAGCTCAGTCACAGCTGACCATCACATGCTGTGGTCATCTTCATCACATAGATTCAGTTTAGATTTTAGCGTGTTATTTGAGATCTACATCATGATAACTCGGGAGGGTCATGACTTGAAAAGGCTGGGGGAATAAATACTGGATAGTCTACTGCCCTGACTCCTGGCTGTCTTCCTCGCTACTCTGTTTTCAACTTTCTCACAGCATTACATTTAATGAGGATGTTGCCTGAATGCCTTTTTAATTGCATTATGATTACTGCTGAACTTGTAAAGATGGGAATGGCTGGGTATTACATCTTTTATGAGAGGAAGGGAGTCAAGGGAAGGTTATTTTTTTTCTTTTTGTAACCATTTTACAGGGTTTTCAACCCACTCCAGCATGTTATATACAGGAACTACAGCATAATGAAAGACTGTTATTCAAATTAGGCTGATGTCCTGTCTTATTGTCCCCCTGAGACAAGAATGTGAGGGGGTGTGGGTGGTGTTTCCAGCCATGCATCATTTTTAGTGGGGTAAATTAGAGCAGAGCTGTGCCTGAAAGACAGGAACACACTGAGATGAATACCATTTATCGGTGCACAATAAAACTCAAGGGGGGAGGATATGAGTTTTTTTTTTATTGTTGTTTTTCTCATACTTATGTTCCCCATTCACATGTGTATCTGGACTGAATCAGTGTGAGAACATTTGACTTCAGGCAAGAAGAACCGTTCTATCAGAATGCTAATCAGTCGCTTTAGAGAGTCTTTAATGCTGAGAAGGTGTAGGACAATAAATCCACGCTGACACCACGTGCCGCTTCCCTGGGGTACATGGTTGCTTCCCATCAGGGGATACACTGACAGCTTGGTTGTAAATAGCGATGCCCTCAACAAGTCAAAACAAGTTTCTTCTTCATTTTATCTACCCTTGTCTGTCCAGCTGTAGAAAAGGGAGGGGAGCAGAGGGAAAGACAGGTTAAGTAAGATAAAGGAACTTTGTTAAGAGGATGCACGTATAGACTGTGAAAAGGGGAGGTTGAAGGGAACAAATAAATAACTGATAGAAGTGGAAAGCGAGAGAGAGAGAGAGAAACCGAGATTTAGAAAATAAAAGGGGATCGGAATACAGGAAGCGCTAG
>JBAMYA010109640.1:0-19476 GCA_037176975.1 Arrhamphus sclerolepis
CCTAGCAAACCTTCAGACAAGTGCTGTAAAACTAGCTGTACACATTGATTGGCAGCTTGAAGGCGTGTCTTCCCGTGCTCACCAACTTACATAGTCCTAATGCAGGAGAAGCAGACATAGACACATGTGTCTGGTTATGAGTTGAACAATGGCTAATTTTTTTTTTTTTTTATGTTCAAGTTTGGTTCAAATTCCACTGTGTTACTTTAAGATTTTGTTTGAATTTCTCCAGGTGAAGGAAAAGTCCTAGCAACTTTTGAAACGCCTGTTACCATGTCTTGTGTCATTTCTGCAAGCTTTACACTCCACACCATGTGTTTCTTTGCAGGTCCAAACAGAGCTGCGGAAATGGTTGTGGAGATTCCACAATTCAAATCATCTCACACCGGCCAAGAGAAGTATAAATCAGATCACAATTCGAACCAGCGGGGGGCTTGGGCTACCTCACTCTAGTGCCACCATCTCTTCAGTATGATTTCAGAGACTTTCTGGCCTGAATGTCATGAAACAAAAATTAAACACAGGCAATCCTTTGCTGAGCACAAAGATGGTATTAATTCAACAACACTTCTATGAGAACATCAGAACACACTGAACATCGGTGTGAGATCAAAGAAAGATGTCAGGATTCTTTATATCAGTTTCAGCAACTGCTGTGACAGCGTATCAAGATGGTACAGCACAATTTTTTAATTTGGACAGTGTGTTCTCTCATGTATCAATTGTGCTTAATTTGTTCAGACATTATGGTGCCAATGTGAAAGAGGATAAAACAGTAGAGACAGAGCTGGCCGGGAGCTTGGGCAAGGACGATTTCAGAAGGTTGTTTACAGTTTTGACTAATGTGTAGAAAATGTGGCAAATGTTAGTCTGAATATGTTCACTTGAAAATTGTTTATGTGTCAAGGTGCCACGTTTCTACAGCTTATCTTTGCATTAAGCCATCACAGTCGTTGAGAAGCCTCTCCTCTCATTTTCATGCTGTTGGTGTTGGAAACCTTGGCTGGACCAAGTAGTTGTAATTAGAGCTTGAGGCATTTGCATCATCAAATGCCACAAATAAGGCAAGACTCAATGTCAGTGGTAACATAACAGGGGCTGTGCTCAACATTTCACAGCTGAAGTGTGTTCTCAAGAATAAAATTGTTGTATTGACTTAAAGCTGCACTATGCCAGGCCACTTTCAAAATGAATTAGAAAAACTAAGTACATTCTCACCGCTTTCACAGAAATAGATCTATCTAAACCCACCTCCTTTAGTCACTGTTGCTAAATTGGGCAAACTATTGGTATTTTTTACTGTTCCACGATGGTGACTGCTCATGTGAAAACCTTGTCCCAAGATGTTTTAGACAAAATTTGGACACAAAAGGACAACCTTTCATTCAACAAAGAGCATTCCAATTCCATGACATGGAAGGATGTGTACAAAATCTTTAAAAAGATACAGTTGGTAATAAGGTTCAGTTGGAGGTGAGGATTTACTGACACCAGTGCAAGCAGAATTAGCATTGTTTACATGCTGCAGGGTATGTGTAAATTAATTTACATTTAATTAGTTTAAATTGGAAAAAGTATAACTTTGGATTATCCCAGGCTTATCCAAGGCAGCGGCTGCGCTGCTACGTAACAACTGTGACAAACCTACTTCAGGTAATGTTTGCAGAGATGAAAAACGTTGTTTTGAATTATTTTAGAGCAATTGTAGACATCCTTTTCTGGATGTTAAGTTGGCTGTGTGTCCTGATGCACAACCTAATGCAGAGCATATATTTATATCTGTTGTTTTGGTTTAGGAAATGGAATAAAAATAAAATAAACTCCAGTCCACCTCTGAATACCAGTATGTGCAATAAGTGTAAAATGTACCCCAGAGACATTGATTTACCATTTATGTGGAATAAGCACCAAAGAAAAAAAAAAAAGCTGCAACGCATAATGTCACATTTATCTTTAAAAAAAGAAAGAAAAAGTAAACATCTCATATAAAGTGTTATGATGATGATTTTCACTTCATTTGACCCAACAAAAACCCTGTACATCTCGCAGTTTCTGTAATCTCTTTCTACCAAAATATTCTAGAATCAAATCTGAGGCCATCTGTCTGACAGCTAGAGCTTCATGGAAAATGGGTCATGCAGCAGGTCCAATCAAGCCACACCATCAAATCTACCACAGAATAAAGGAAAGAACCAAGGTGTGCAAGGCTTAAATAAAGTTCAGACTTCAGCCTAACTGGGACCTTAAAGAAACATAACAGAACTTCACTCGCAGTGAAGAAAATAAAGAGGGTTTTGTAAAGAGTCAAGAAAAAGAGAGAGCGCGACCTGCAACGAGTACACGAGTCAAGAGTGGACCAGAATATACTGAGCCGCAAGATGCAGGGCTGCGAGTCAGATAGTGTCCCAGTCTCACTGCTTTTGGATTAATAAGTCTTTTTTTTTCTTTCCACATCCTGTGTGTTTGAATTTGGTTGATATTAGACTGCGTTAGTCAAGTTCTTTGGCTGGTTCATAGTTTATCACTTAATATCACTAATAATATAGGGCCAGAATACATTACTGATCTTCTTGTAGAATATAAACCAGGCAGATCTCTGAGATCTTTAGGTAGCAGACAGCTGGTAGAACCTCTAGTTAGGACCAAACACGGTGAAAATGCATTTAGCTACTATGCTGTACATAGATGGAATAAATTTCCTCTTGATATCAAATGTTCTCCAACTCAAAGCACATTTAAAGTTAAACTGAAAACTCTACTGCTTTCCTGTGCCTTTCTTTAGTCAGATTTTACTGCACTGTTTTCACTGTTCATTGTTTTAATCCATTTTCTGTCTAATTACACATTTAAATTATTTTTATTTCATTTTATTTTTCTTTTAAATTAATTTATTTAATCTTAAGGCCTTGTAAAGCACTTTGAGATGCCTTTGTGTATGAAATGTGCTCTACAAATAAACTTATCTTGCCTTTATTTTGTAATAGAAGCTGGGAGAATATTTACAACGGTGGAAACAGACAATTGCGCTTCTCAACTAGAGGGGGCGCTAAAGAGCACAGTCTCACGCAGTGTGGCTTTAAGAGACCTGTGTAAAAAGGAATGGCTATACACTTCAATGACCAGGAGCTGCACTGAATAGAGTAGTGGTACATCCTTCCTCCATAATGACATGAGAGAATGATTAATTATAATAAAATTATTGCTGCTAAATGTGATTGTATATGCCATTAAATCATGGGTCTTTTTTACATACTGTATATCAGCAGTTATTGCTTAGTTTTCACAATGTGTTTTTTATTAGTGCCCAAGCACCAATGGTGAGAAGCTCCTAGTGTTTTGTAATGATGATTAATATTATTATTATTATTATTGTTCTCACAAACACTACCTGTTTTAAGGCACTTCCCATGCACAAAAAGTCATGAAGTTTTACACACACATCAGAACTCATGGACAGCTCTCAGGAGAAGAGGCTCGACTCCAGGTGTGGCCCAGTGACTCCATAGTGCCCCCCTAAAGTCATGGAGTGTTCTGGTTGGCATATAATTTCAGCTACACACTCCAGTAGGTGTGTGTGGCTCACCAAGACGAACAACTTTAATAATACATTGCATTAGCCACGCCCAACAGGAAGTGAGGTAATTGGTCTAATATGCATTTGGACACATGAATTTTGACATACTTCTCTTGGATGGTTCATCAGATTGATGTGAAATGTGGCTTACATGATGCCAAGATGTTTCTAATGTAAAAAGAATTATTGATATGTTGTAATATGTTGATTTGGCAATATTACCTTGTCACATAAACGGGAAATGTGTCATAAAATCATAGTACATTTAATGATCTTTCTGAAACTGTAATCTAACCCTGGTGCTAGCGCTAACCCTGCTAATGAGGAGTCTACACAAGGCAACCAACAAGTGCTGGCTGCGAGTGCTTCTCTGGTCTCCAAACTAACCCAAATGAAGTCAGACATCTGTGACACTTTGTGAGGTGAAATTACAGTGTTGAGAGTGGAAAATTACATGGCCATGTCCACTTTGAGAAGGTAAGAAAACCACAATGACCAACTTAAAGATATTGCAGATTCAGCTACCGGCATGTCAAACTCTGTGGGGAAGTTAGAGAAAAAGATTTACAACTTTTGGGCCAGGTGGAAAAACTGACTGAACAATGTATCGACTTGGAGGGACATTCCAAGAGGTAGAATATAAGGATAGTTGGGTGGAGTCAAAGAAGGCAAAGGAAATGGACTGCGTGTCAGGAACTTTGTGGTGCAACTGTTACAAGACGCACTGGACCTGGATAAAACACTGTTGCTGGATCGAGCCCACAGAGCCCTGCGAGTGCACCCGGGCGACGACGCCCCTCCATGACACCTGATAGAGTGGATTCAATACTGTTACACCATGGAGGAAATACTACAGAAAGTTTTGATCAAAAAGAATTTAAAGTTTGGTGATGACATTTCTTCAGGGACTTGCCACAGGCCGTGGTGAAGCACCATGCTGCGTTTACCCCAGCTAGGTACCTGCTGCGAGATTAACCTGGAGTTAAATTTGGACTTTTATATTCCACCAAACTCAAGGTGACACACAACAGCTTGGAGTTACTATTCAGAGACCCCAATGAAGCATGCCGCTATGGAAAAGAACAACCAGGCCCTTAACAGGGATGGATCTAAACCAGATGTTTCACCATGGACCGTAGATCTGAATTCAGGACATTTTTGTTAGATTACAGACTGCTCAGTACTGGCTTCAGTATGATAAATACAAAACATGTATACTCTGGGCTGAATTTCTTTTTGTGTAACCTATTTTATGTTAAAATTTCTCCACTGCTTCTGGACCAGTGAATCTTCATGGGTTCTATTTGTTTTTGTTTTGAGGGGATTTTACTTGGGGAGGGGATTGGGGGTGGGCCTTACACCCTGATTGCACAATTACAGAGACTACAAAAACTATACTGCCATAAACTAGGTCAATGCAAGACAATGTAAATGTGAATGAGAAAAAGGTAGACCTGATCTTCTGTACATGGAATGTTAAAGGTGTAAAAAAGCATGTAAAAAAAAGTAGTGTTATTGCCTATAAAAGTCACTCAAAGCGGACATCATCTTTTTACAAGGGACCCACTTAAAAAAATGATGCTCATAGTAAAGTTAGATGTGGATGGGTTAGTCAAGGGTACCACTAGAGATTTTCTGCCAAAGCCAGAAGAGTGGCTATACTAATTAAAAAAGGTGTATCCTTCAGACAAACATCCACTATAGGTGATAGAAATGGGAAATATAGACTAGTTAATGGGGAGATGCATGAAACTTCAATTACTCTGTTTTATTTATGTATTTATGGGCCTAATTAGAGCGATCCAGAATTTTACAGAAATGTCTTAGAAAGGACAGAAGGGACCTTAACTTAGTGTTAGATCCATACTTAGACAAGTCACTCAGTAGAAAACTATGTAAAGGTAGCAGCTTTATATGGAAAATATGAACCTTAGTGATGTGTGACAAACTCTCAACCCAATCAGGAAGAGAGTATTCATTTCATTCTTCTGTGCATAACATTTACTCTAGGATTGACTACTTCTAGATGGGAGAATGCTAACTTATGCAGGTAATGCTACTTAATGCAACATTATCTCTGACCATTGTCCTGTCACCTGTTCCTTCACCTTGCCAGAACACGTAAGAGTTAGAAGTTTGACCCAGTTACTGAATAATTCAAAATTTCAACAGTATATAAATGCTCAGACCTCACTGTTCTTTGACACAAATGACAACTTTGAAATGGAAAAGCAAATATACGATTTGGATGCTGAAAATGCAAGTTTTCCCTCTTCAGATAAATACAATGAAATAAGTGCATTAAAATACAAACTTAATCAGATATTATTGAGCAACATTAATCGAGTGTTCAAACCACAAAAACTATGAAAATAAGTTAGAGAGTAATAGAACGATTACGATCCATAAAATCAGAGCTGCAAGTGGGAATCTCTTTACTTCACATAAACACATCAATGGCAGTTTTAAGAATCTCTTTATGCTTCTCGTTCCACTACAACGTTATTCCTCTCTCCTACAGCGCCCATTACAATTGCATGGTATGTAATTACTACTTTTGAATTAATTATTGAATTTCGCACACATCTGTCCACATTTTCTGCAGATAGTCATGCAATTAATCATGATTAAAAATTTTAATCGCTGCCCAGCACTAAAATAAATAAACATTTCAAATAAGAAAAATTGATTTGCGCACCTCAACAACAAGTTACAGTCCACAGCATTATTGCACAAACTGCAAATTTCAGCCAAGTACAGCTTTTGCATGCAAGATATATTCAGAAACTTGTGCATCAAATGCAAACTGTTTCTTTAAAGTGCTTTCAAAACAAGCATTCGACTTACTGTCAAAGTTATGAAACTTCGCTTGTGCACATGCCTGCAGGCAACATATGGCTTGAGACCTGGTTTACCCTGTTAGAACCTGGTCATTTTTGAGATTGAGAGGGCAGGGTTTCAGTTCTTTACCATCATCTAGACCCATCATGATTTTCTGAATGAAGGTAACAGTGTGAACAAGTTTCCTTGGATAGTCCAAAAGCAATGTGCACATCAACCCAGACAACAACGCAAACGCTTCAGCCCACCTGCGGATGTCACTTATCACAAGTTCGTCTTCCACCACAACGGCAACACCTGCAGGATTGAAATCAGCTGGACTTGAAGCACTCTTGTTTCCTAGTGTGATAAACGCAACAAGAGTGTTGTTGATGTCTGGCTCATCCGTCTCATCCACCAGAAAGAAAAAAAAAAAAAAGCACATCAACAAATAGTATAAATATAATACAAATGATTACTCAATAATTAGAAATATCTAGGTAGGTATGCAAGTGAACTGTAGATGTGTAGTGTGTATAAGATAAGATTAGCTAAACTTTATTGCCCTGAAGGAAATTTGTTTTGTGCTTATAGTGCCAAAAACAACTGCAGTTACATACAGATGCACTGAACCTTCAACATTGAAAGGAGTGTAAAAACCAACTTGTGCATTGCAGAGATAGAAGCTTGTGTAAACGACATGTGTAAAGCTTACGTAGCTTCCATGGCCAGTGTGCATGGTGTCCCGTCGGGTTGTGTGCTGGTGTAGTTTTTTTTATTTATGTATTTTTTTTTCCAAACACTGGATTTACTCATTTAGACAAATATAATTATTAAAAGAAGCACTGAAAATGCTGCAGGAAGATGCTGGGAGCTCTATTTGTGACAGTGACTCTTCCTCAGATGATGAAGATCTTCTGCATGGAAGCAACACCATGTTCCATGAACAGAAAGGTATGGAATGATATGCACGTATGATAATGTACGTATGTATTCAAGATGTTTATTGTCATATACACAATAAAAAGCAGTGCTCAAAGTGTAAGGAAAATTGTACATTGTTGTCTCCCAACACACAGCAGTAGTAAAAATGCAACAGATGACATTTTTAAATAAAAAAAAAAAAGTGAAGAAATAAATAACAAAGGAATTTAATTTATATTATTACATATATAAAATATTTACTACAAAACTTTGCCTTGTGCAGCAGGTAATGAGTCTGAAATACTCTTTTTGCTTTTGTATTCACATGTAATTGCAGTTTCAGAATTAATGCCTTTGATTTTCTTCTTTTGGTTTACAGATGGTTTATCAGCCATGCTTTACCAATGGACAATCAGCACACACCCCCACTGGCCAGCAAAAGAAAAGATTCTCTTCTCCAACTTCTGTTCAAGCTAAAAAAACCCAAAAAACTGTGAAAACCAGTAAAGGCATCCACAGACAATGAGGATGAGGACAGGTGGCGTGACAGAGCGGCGGGAGACGTCAAGCCAGACCTTTCCAGGTTCAGGCCAGAATTTCTGACCCCAAAGTTGATGCCACCACAGGATGGTCCCCTTCCAGCCTCTTTCAGCTTTTCTTTTCTGCTTCCATCGTCAGAAAATTGATTGAAAACACAAATGCTATCACACCCAAAAGACAGCAAACTTTTTTTTTTAATCGATCATCGTTTTCATATTCCTTGTGACTGTCCACCACAGGTCAGATTACTAAAAGAAGCATTGGCCATACATCTTCCACTTCCTCAGTGAAAAGATAACAGCTTCATCTCATATGAAGTCAATGAGAAGACAAGAAACACTGCTGAATATGTTAGACTTTTCAAAATAAAGCCTCTCTACACAGACATGGCAGATGCTTGCAAAGATTGTTTTCAGCCTTACGAGAACTTATCGAATGATGAGAAATGGTCACCACACAGGTCGGTATTGCTATGAAGCAGTACATGAAGGACAAGCCCACACACAGACCACATTTACACCAGCTCCACTCTATTTACTGATTTGTTTAAAAAGAATATTGCTTGTTGTGGGACCATCAGGACAAATCGTATTGGTTTCCCCAAAACACAGACAAACGCAGAATAGTTTTCTTTTTTTCTTTTGTGGTTATGTATGTTTTTACACATTTACAGTTTACAGTTTGTCAGAGAAGGTGATCAGCTGCAACCTCCCATCTCTACAGGACATGTACGTCTCAAAGACTTTAGGACGTGCAGGTTGGGTTATGACTGACCCTTCTCACCCTGGACACAGTCTGCTCAACCCCCTCCCCTCTGGCAGGAGGCTACGGTCCATCCGGACCAGAACCTCCTGCCACATGAACAGCTTCTTCCCCTCAGCCATCAGACTCATAAACACCAGCTGAATCACAGATTCAGACTCCTTGTCCATCTGCTAATCACACAGTTATGTTCTTACACATTTGTGAATATATTTCTAGCGTTCTTTATCTCTTATTTGATTCTGCATTCTCTTAATTATTATTATTTTTAATTCTATTTTATTATTACTTCCATTAACCCGTGTTGTTTGCACCCCTACAACAAAACAAATTCCAATCTGTGAACATCTTCGCAGAAATGGCAATAAAGCAAATCTGATCCTGATTTTGTTGAAATTATTAAAAAAAAAAAACAACTGAATTCTTGAATTATTTTCCAAGAGAGGCAGTTATGTAAATAGTTAAATGGTTTTACCTGTTTAGGTTTTTTGTTTGTTTTTTAACTTCTTTTTTGTTATTTTTATTGTTTTGTCAAATGTTTACAATTAGAAAAGAAAATCTGCTCCATTTGGATTAAAGATTTTGTTCCTTTGTGTGGTCATTTGTTTGGATGGGAAATGTATACAATTTTTAACTTTCAAAAACAAAAAAGGCCAAAAATTGTTGAATTTGGATGTAATTAACACCACCAGTGATAAATAAAATATACTTTTTAAGATGACAAAATTCAAATGGCAGATGTGCCAAACTGGCCATTTTGTCTGCTTCACTTTATCAGAGTTAATCTTTGCAGAGATCATGTTCAGATATTGTACTATGATTTTATAGTGTTTTTTTTCTTAAACAGGCTTAATTTTTTGTAATGTTTGCAGGGTGCCATCTTCATTTACTCTTAACCAGTAAACATACAATGTTATTTACACATCTTAGCATATCTCACAAGTGTTCCCTTTACTATGACACCAAAAGTATTCAAATTAACCTTGTGGTTGAAGAGGTTTTCTCATTTCATTATGGATATGGCATTTTCAAGCAGAAGTCTAAACAAACAGCAGAGGGCCCAAAGGGTGATTAATTGTTCAGCTCAGCTAACTTGCCTCTTCAAGGCGAGTTAGCTGACAGCACATGGCTAGCCAGAGAACTGCAGGATTTAAGCCCTGCTTCCCAGCTTGGGAATAGATCAGTGTTCTCTCTTTAGTCTTCTGATATAGATTTTTAGTAAAGCTGACACTGTGGACACACAGACGAACACAGCACAAGTTCACAACCACAAACATAAACCATAAAACTACAGCTGCAGTGCACCACAGCTCGGGTCGCCAGCAGAGCAGCGCCACCATGTATCCTATAAACCTAGAGGCATGCACTCTGTATCTATGTTCACCCACACATACACACACACACCTACACACAGAGTTTACTTGTGGGATGCTATAAATACTAACATTGTTGGAGTGCAGCACAAAGCGGCTGCACTGTGTTTTATGCTGATATTGAAACTGCCGGAAAACAAACTGTAAGGTGAAAAATAGGTTTCATCCTGTAGCTGCTGTCAGAGGCAACTTGTTTTAATTTCATAGTTGGTTAAAAGCGCAACAAATAAATGTTAACAAATAAGTAATTATTTTAGTAAATTCATGGGAACGTATTTTCCTGCAAACACATCCAGCCTCACTTCAGCTGCATGGACTCAGAGTGTGAGAGGAAGATGTAGCTGAGAAGTGAACAGTTTGAGACTGAGCAGTCTTGTTTAGATATTACAAATAGATTTAATAAACTGAGCTTGAAAATAGTTGTTGTAGATGTTATCTCAGCTCGTTTTATTAATCCAGTTTGATAATCAGGTGATTATATGCAGAATGATGGTGCCAGCAGCTCATACAGTGGCCTTGTAAGAAATAAATAAATATTATCAGGTTCTCAGTAGTTTTTCAGTGGGGGGAGGAGGCATGAAAGAAAATAATTGAGAACCACTGCTCTGCTGAAAATATAATTATAAAGACAAGAAAACAAGCAATAAAGCATGTTGTAAAAAAACATAAGAGAACAGTGCAGTGGTGTCATTAAGATAGTATAATTCAATCCAAAATGCTTTAAAACAATTCAGTCAAAGGCAGCCAAAAGTTTATTTGGGTTATTTATAGATCAAACCATAATTTATAAGCTCAGGAGAATGAACATGTTGCTTTGTTATTTTCTTCTCATTGTTACTTTATCTAAAATACATCTTTATAATTTTTTAACTTTTTTTTGTATATAATAGTTGACTTCACTTATTTTATTTCATAGTTAACTTTAATTTTGTCATGATGTACAAAAAGATTAATATCATCTTCGCTGTGGAACACAAAGCAGAAGACTGTACAGCAGCTCTTTAAAAATAAACAGTATTAGTGACTAAGAAAGTGCATTTTTAAAAAGACTGTACCGGAAATGCAACATTGAGGCTGTCGACCAGAACGGAAGAACCACAATCTATTAATTAAAGAAGATTATTCTTCAAAATGTGCAGCAAGATGTTTATATTTTTCAAATGTCTGTGAGAGAGAATGTCTTTGATATGTTGTAATGTGTTGAAATGGCCTTATGATTTTAATACCTCGCCACATAAACAGGAAATGTGTCAGAAAATCACAGTACATTGAATGTATGGTAAGAAACCTCTTAGTTTAATAGATATTGAGGACATTCAGACACCCAATGGACCTGCCTGTCATAGCGCCACCAGCTGACTAAGCGGGAGATGTGCCAGAAATTGGCAATGCCTGATCTGAAATGTACAAAATATTGTGTATCATGATTGTGATGATATTCACATATGTAATTCACATGCCTGGGACAGCGCCATCAGCAGAAAATGTGCATAAAACAGTTGGATTCATTGATGTATTTATCTGAAAATTTATAAAATATTGTATATCATGATTCAGAAATTCACACACGCGCACACACACACAATAACATCAACCATCACAGTCTCTATTTCTCTGAAAAACACAAACACTTACATTCACACGTTTGTACATTTGATGAATATATGACACTTGAGTGTATTGTTGGGTGGCTAGAGAATGGATGCATGGATTTATGTCTGCCTCAAACCACATTCTGTGATGTGAAGTACTGTAAAAAAAATGCTTTTCACTTTGGCAATGTCATTCAGTTGAGCAGTACAGAACTTATGAGTAAACCGCATCTATTTGCAGCCATGTACATGATAATTGTGTTAAAGATTAATGCTGATACATTGCTGCTATAAGTTCACAATACTTTTTGTTTTCAAAAGATTTTTAGATGTAAGATGAAATCTCTCCAAAGCCTTACATTGTGGCACAGAGAGGAATAAAATAAAACTCAGTTATGTATTAAAAATAAATAAATGAAAACACTTCTATCTCATCAATCTGTAAGAAAACATAGATTTTATGTATGTTTCAAAGCCATGTTACCTCCAAGCACATGGAGGCAGCATATCACAACAGACATATTTAGACATATGACAGCTAAATGCAAATCTAGTGTGGTTTATACAGCTTTTACAGTATAAATTGAGAATAAGGCAACCCTTGCACTTTTTGATTTTACTTGATCATTAAAAAACTTTATAGCTGCAAGCAGATCATATTTCCTTTACATCTCTGTCTTACATTTTGGAGGGATCATCCTGTCACTGTGTATGCTTTTTCCAAAAATCTCTAGTGCATAGAGCTCTATACCGTGACGTTGGAATTCCCAGCATGCAACATTCTAGAACGTAAACAATGCTGCATAGACGCTTGCATTGGTACATTTTATCTATAAAACTATCCTTGGATGTTTCCCACCCTACTTGTCCTCAAACCTTTCACTCAGTCAGTCCAGTCACAGGCTACGTTCTCAGGACTTTCTCTCCTTTAATGTTCCACTAAAAGATCAGAACTTTGGGGAAAAAAGCATTTTCTTACTCTGCTCCGTCAACGTGGAGTACTCTACAACGGGATCTGAAGCTTTCCACTTGGATTCCTTTAGGACAATTCAAATTTCTTTTAAGACAAAAAAAAAGAGAACTCTTCTTATGAAACTTACTCTTGTTTTTAGCTTATATTTTATTAGTTTATTTAACTGAGTCAAATTTCTTAATTGATTGTTTCATTGCTGTGTTTGTAATTTTGTTTATTTTATCAAAACAGGTCTCTCTTGTAAATGAGGTCTTGGATCTCAATGAGACAACCTGCATAAATAAAGATCAAATAAAAAAATAAAAAATTGGCAGTAAAGCTGAAGCACCCACTTCTGTGCACCGGGATGCTGTTATATTAGAAAAAGGGGAACAGATAGAGTAGCTTTTTATTGGATATTCCACTCTTTTCATTCATTGCTCACTGGGTCTGGCCCACTTGCACATTTTTGATGTCACAGATATCTCCTCCTCCCTGTCATTATGATGGTGCATTATCCTGAACAAGACAGCTGACACATGAGCAGCTCTCACCAAATCCAGCTGTGCCGTTGCACCATCCTTTCTGACCACTACCCAAGCCTTCAGCTGAGGGTCATTTAGTCTTTGTGAATGACTAACCTGAAACAACGAAAATATATAGGCATCACCTAATGCATAAAATAAAATGGATGAGGTAAAGATTTTCATTCACACAGTAAAGACAGTCTCATTTATGTGGTGAAAATCCATGATAATATTTGTTTTAAATTAACATGCCCATTACATTAGCATACACTGCCTGTGTTGTTGTATCTTTCTTTAGTGCTTTTGTTAATTAAATAAATGAGGTTCCACTTACACTTCCAGTCACGATAAAATAATCCTTTGCTGAGAGATTCCAAAGTTGGATGTTGTTCACAAATCCAGGGCATAAAGTCCATTTATACCCCTGGAGGCTTTTGTAATCTTTTAGAAAGTAGGACGAAGTAAAGTTGATGTATATGTAGGGAAATCGAAGGTCTGGCAGCTTTGTTGCAGTTTCAGTGTTTTCCAAAAATACTCCTCGAGCATTGTATTGGTCAGTAATGTTGAGTCTTTCTATTTTAGCAACATAGTTTTTCAATGTCCTTTGGGTTGAAATGCGCAGTAAACTCGGACACTTGGAAATTTATAATTACGCCTTGACTTTTGACTACCACGAGCGGTTCTCTCTCCTGCCACAAGGGCACTTTAAACAAAACAGGTCAAGTGGGGTCCGGAGCTCTATGGAGTGGGTGACTGTTGTTATTCATTTTTCTGAGCATCCTCACTCCACCTACCTGTTTCAACCCCTTTCCTGAGTGATGCCAATGATGTTAGTCAGTTAGATTGCTAGTATTGGAATTAATGCAGTCTTGGGGGTCAAAGCCAGTGTCTCAGACGTTCTCAAGCCTGAATAAATGGAGGGGATCATGTCAGGAAGGCCATCTGACATGAAACCTATTGCAAACTAAATCACAAGACCCATGAACCCCATACCTGATAAGCTGAGCAGACCGCCATCGATACTGTTCACCTACAGGGAGCTGATGGAAATACTACTGTTGGTTGAAGAAGAGGAGGAATGTGAGTCTCTAAGCAGAGAGAAAAGAGGAAAAGCAATAGCCTAGGGCGAGAGTGGGGATTTTGCACGTAGACTATGATAAGAATACCCAGAGAGTTGGTCAGTATGATGTGGAGGAAGAGGGTGGATATTCTGTGTATTCAGGAGACCAGGTGGAAAGGTGGTATGGCTGGAAGATTAGGACTTAGGTTCACGCTGTTTTATCACGGTGTGAGGAGGAAGAGGAAATGAATAGCAGTTACCTTGAAGGAGAAGCTTGTTAGGAACGTTCTAGAGGTGAAAAGAGCGTCAGAGCCTGAAGCTAGAAATTGAAGGTGTGATGTTCAGTGTTGTTAGTGCTTATGCCCCACAGGTGGGATGTGAGTTAGAAGAGGAGGAGAAATTCTGGAGTGAAGTAGATTAAGTGATGGAGGGTATCCCCAGAGATGAAAGAGTGGTCATTGGTGCAAAACTTTAATGGACATGTTGGATAAGGTGATAGAGGTGTTGAGGAAATGATGGACAAATAAGATAAAATCTAACTTTATTGAGCCCAGGGAGAGATTCTGGTGCCAAAGAATGCACAGATGAGGACATGCAAGAGTTTGTACAGAGAAAGAGATTTGTTAAGAAGAGATGGGACACAGAGAGGACTGGAGTAGACAGGCGTACAGGGAGATGCAGCATAAGGTGAAGATGGAGGTGGCAAAGGAAACAAAAGCTTCATGATGATTTGTATTCTAGGTTGGAAAGCAAGGAGAGAGAGAATGATTTATACAGGAAAGTGAGATGGAGAGGCTGAAATACTTAAAGACATAATTGTTACAGTTTTAGAAATATTGTTGAGCTACAGTTATGCCAATAAAGCTTGTTGAAATTGAAATTGAAAACTGAAATAGGAAGGACATGTGGGGGGCTAGGGTAGTTAAGGATAGAAATGGAAATGTATTAACACATGCCAGAAGTGTGAAAAGAAGATGGAAAGAGCACTTTATTGAATTGATGAATGAGGAAAGTGAGAGAGAACAAAGAGCAGAAGAGGTGACTGTTGTGGAATTGGTGGAGGGAGTTACGAAGATGAAGAGTAGAAAGACAGCTGGTCATGATGATGTACCTGTGGGGGCATGGAAATGTCTGGGAGAGGTGGCAGTAGACCTGGACATTCAGCAAGATCTTGGAAAGAAGTACAAAGAAGGTCAGAGGGAGCTACAATGTAACTTTAAAGATCTTGAGAACATGTATGATATGGTGCCAAGAGAGGAGTGGTGGTATTGGATGAGGAAGTCCGGAGTGGCAGATATGTATGCTAGAGTGGTGCAGGACATATGAGAACTGTAAGACAGTGGTGAGGTGTGCTGTAGGTGTGACAGAGGAGTTAAAGGTGGAGATGGGACTGCATCAAGGATCAGCTCTGAGCCCCATTTTACTTTTTATGGTGATGGACAGGCTGACAGATGAGGTTAGACAGAAATCTCCATGGACTGTGATGTTTGCAGATGACGTGATCTGTAGTGAGAGCAGGGAGCAGATGGAGGAAAATCTAGAGTAGAGAGGTAGAGGAATTGACCGGAAAGGAGGGGGATGAAGATTAGCTGCAGAAACAGACTACATGTATGTGAATGAGAGGAACCCAAGTGGAGCGGTGAAGCTACTGGGAGCAAAGATGAAGAAGATGGAAGATTTTAAGTACTTAGGGTCAACATACAAGAGAGAGAGTATGGCAAAGAAGTAAAGAAGCATATACAAACAGTTTGGAACAGGTTGAGAAAAGTATCTGGTGTGATGTGTGATAAAAGAGTATCAGCAAGAATAAAAGGAAGGGTTTACAAGATAGTGGTGAGACCAGAGATGTTGTATGATTTAGACACATTGGTACAGGAGGCAGAGTTGAAGGTAGCAGAGGTTAAAATATTGAGGTTCTCTTTGGGAGCAACAAGAATGGATAGGATCAGGATGGAGTACATCAGAGGAACAGCGCCTGTTTTAGAGAGAAAGTCAGAGAGGCCAAACTGAGATGGGTCATCTACAGAGGAAGGGATAGTGAATATATATTGGTAGAAGGATGATGAGGTTGGAACTACCAGGCAGGAGGTCTAGAGGAAGACCAGAGGAGATTTATGGATGTGAAAAAGGACATGAAGTTAGTTGGTGTGATAGAAGAGGATGCAGAAGATAAGAGAAGGTTAGATGGAAGTAGATGATTTGCTGTGGCGACCCTTGAAGGTAACAGTCCAAAGGAAAAGAAGTTAGTATTGAAATTACTATAATTACAGACCAATTAAGTTGTAAGTAGGGTCAAATAAATTTGAAATGATTTAACATAAAACACCCCATTCATGTTAAGTTAAAACCTCATTTTATGGGTGGGACATAGTTTGAAATGAATTACAGTCTTTACAAAGTACAGCTACTTACCACAGATTTATTTTGCAGTCAGTTTACACAACTGGGGACATGAATGTAGGACACCAGAACACTTACACATGAAACACCATCACATTGAGAACATAATTTAGATGAAAGTTTATACATATCTTCTCCTTCTTTGTTTTTTTTTTTTTCTCTCTACATTTAAGTTGGTTATAACCTTACAACCTTACAAATGCTTGGCAATACATACACATGCATACCAAATACATTTGCTCCAATTTTCAAACATTCACACACTGAAAACTGATACATAAACAATTATACAAAAACACTGTCACAAACATTATAGACCTTGGTCAAGAGGCCCACCTGTATGCCAAAAATATACACTATATATGATAAAGAAAAGACATCATTTGTACACTAGGGCAAATTGTTAGCAGGCAACATTTAAGAGCAGCTGAGTAACAATAATTGTACATTCAAAAATTCATTGGCAATCAATTCTTGTACACACAAAGACTTGACCAAACTGGCTAAACAGCCACAACCACAAAAAGCTGTGTCTTAACACAGCAATATACATCAATGAAAATACATTTTAAACAAGTGTTTTGACAATTTAGGAAAATCTGTTTATACTATTTATCTATCTATTGGCCAAATGTGAAGTCATTATTATTATTATTATTATTATTATTATTATTATTATTATTATTATTATTATTATTATTATTAATGCATTTTTAATCTACAAGTTACAAGAAATAGATAAGTAATAGAAACTTTCTTTTTGATAGTTTAAAACTTGTAGCATGGTGGTGCTAACTCACTGATAATTAGAACCACTATAAGTTTCTTTCAAATGAAACTTGTAAACTTGTAGAGAATGATGGATTTAAATAAAAACAGAGGTGGAAATCAAATCAAATGTCACTGTAACACAGTTAACACAACCAGATTTGAAGAAAATTAGTAAAGAAAAGTAGCAACCCTCGAAAAAATAGATGTGGTGTCTTAAGATGGGGTCATAGATACTGAGGTCACTGCATGAGTTGGAATGAACAGCTCTCTTTTGTGGAATTCATGACTTTTCTAAAAATCCTGTGAAAGTCATACTACACATGTGATCCCAGTGTGATCGTAAATTCACTACATAGGGGGAATAATAAGTTGTAGATAACCCCCTTCTCTCTAATAGCTAACATTAGCTGTTAGCTCATAAATTCCTGTGAATGATATTATTTAAAATGGCAAACTGTACCACCTCTGAACAAAGCTAGGTTAATGTCAGCTACACTTAGCTAGTTACTGCCTGTTCCTTGTTTAGCATACAAACAGAGGCTGCTATTAGGGGTGGTATACCTGTAATGCCTTAAAGAAATATGTTAAGGGCTGGCTGGTGACCTGTCCAGAATGTGCCTTGCCTTTTGCCCGATGACAGCAGGGAAAGGCTCACAGCTGTACTCACAGCTGTCTGTGATGCATATGGAGTAGTTTGGTAGTGCAAGCATCAAGTCAAGAGCATGATGAGGTGTTCAAACGGAGCATCCAGCTGCCATTTGTAAAATAATAACAGCCTTTCTACAAACTATGAATAGATTTCATAGCAAAGGCTCCAGCATTATGCACTTGTGTCACTGAAAACATCTACGTTCACTTTAGGAGACTTCACGGCTGGTTTTATGGTGGTGTGACCGTCATTAGAATCCAACTTGAGACTATGTTTATTTCTGTTGTGTTTTCTTGTTTGTTTCTTGTATCATGTAGCCTCTTAATTGTAAATTATTTATTTAGGTTCAGAAACTTCAAAATGAAAGGTAACATACATTATGTTCTGGTACATGAGCTGAGAAAAATACAATTAAACTAAGCTGCTGCAATGGTACAATCAGTTCATGTTTCAATATTTGGGCACAGTTCACAAAGGTAATAAAATAGGGAGGATTTAAAATATAGTACAGCGACAAACTCACTATATTTTAAATCTTTTTAATACTCACAGGCCTTATATCAAGTGTAACATGATAGCTTATGTGGTGATTTATGTCAAATAAAGATACAAAAAAAAATGCAACAGTGACATGACATATAAGTGTCTCAGTGTCCCTCCTTACACCTATTTAGGCTATGTACAAAATTCAAAATACAAAGCTTTAAACTTTAATTGTAACTTTGCTACCACCTTGTGGTAGATAAATATGCAACACAGATATGGTCATTTAAGCAGTTTTAACCCCCACCCCCCCACCCCCTTCTCACAGACAGCAAAAGCTCTAAAACATAGTTGTTTCCATCTGATTTATACTCAAATGAGTGATCGCTATCATACCCTTGTACACATATTGTGTTTCATCTGTCAAAGCCTTACATTTCCCTGACATTTACTTGCCTCATTAATGGTCCTTGTTTAATTTGTCCCATTTGTTACATTTTTTTTTTTCAGTGCCATCTCTCAGACGTTACATTTATGGCACTTTGATTGAGTCAGTATCATCAAACAGATACGTTACACAAACAAGAAGCTTGTATACTGTACATGTAGTCATTTAAAATGGCACGTATTCATGGAAAATAAATATACATCCTTATCTGTTTGAAAGTATCAGATTTCATATCTGAAAGATTCTACATTCTTACATTCCCCTTGGATGACGGTACAAAAAAATTCCACATACTGTTTCACATTTCATCTGATTCACTGTTCCTACTTGGACAATTATTATTTGTTAGCATGTTTGCACCCAAACATAAATAAAAATGAGCAACAGTTGGTGATTGTCAAGAGCTGGTGAACTAAAGCATGTTGACTGCAATGTTTCCATTTTGGAACTTTTTTTTCTACTTGTTGCTAAAGTAGCTATTTAGCATCTATTGTAGTAATGTAACATTATAGGTCAGCTTAATTATATAATGTTTAAACATGGGAAAAAAAAGAGAGACGGGAATCTTTTTACATTGTAAGTTATTTAAAAAAAAAAAAGG
>JBAMYA010109661.1:0-19475 GCA_037176975.1 Arrhamphus sclerolepis
CAGCCATCCACACTGATGAGGAGATCCCCAACCTTCTGGAGCAGTGGCTTGGGGGCCACAACCATGAGCTCGGTCTTGTTGCTGTTGAGTTTGAGTAGGTTGGTTGTCATCCAGGTTTTTATGGAATTAAGGCAGTTGACCAGAGACTGAGGGGGGAGCTGAGAGGATGGTGAAGAGCTCAACCAGTCCCCCAAAACAAGCAATGTCGACACGGTTTTGTGAGGGCTTAATGAAATGTCTTTGACATGCTTGGTCAAAATACCTTAGTGACATAGTCCAACAGCTCCCTTTACAGCCATCTATTTACAGCTCCATGTATAGCAGCTAGTTTTAGGCATAGTTAGACACTTGACTCCACTCCACTTCCCTCTCCACCTCTTTTGAAATCTTGAAAGAAAACCAATACTAACCAAAACCCATGAACTAAGACATGAAACGTAAAATACAAACTCACCAACACTGTATTTTGTTTGTCATTTCTCTTTTTATATTGAGCGTTTTGAATCAAATGCACTCGACCTCAAGACCAAAGTCCTGTTTTAAAAAGATGCTCAACAAAATCTGAGTTAAAAGATAAAATCAACATAAAAAAATCTCAAGAGTCGACAAGCTGTGGGTGTCAAATTGGAGGCTTCAGTTAGCTTCTGTCAAGTCTGAGTATGCTGACTCTGAGTCACCTTAAAAACATCATCAATGGCACTGTGAGGGACCGAACAGGCTGACAAAAAGGAATCATGGGAAGATTTCAAACAATAAAAAGTTTTAATTTTCCAACCAACCAAACAAAAAAATCAGTTCTGAACAAATTAAAATAAACTGGGCCCATAAAAGATGTCAGCTAAATCAAACTTAACTTAGGTGTGTAACATATCAAACTGACCTAACTGAACACTGGAGGGTATAATGGTTGATCTAGCCATTGAAAAACACAAAGAGTTAACAGAATATACAGTCAAACAAATACATAAACAAATGTCAATACTTCGGTAAAACAGAAAAAAAGTAATAAGAATAAGCAAAATAAGTACACCAAACTACAAACCAAACTATTTAACCAACATTATAAACTCAAGCTTGACTCCCCCTCATCTCTGTTGTTAAGAAGAAAACTGTCATTTGCAAACAAATAACAGGAAAGAAAACAACCCCATGTATTTTGTATGAAGTAGGCTTGAGGCACATGATTGATTAAGGTCGACCGATTTTTTTTTCATCCGAGTATGTAAATCTATTAGTCAAAGTCAGACACCAATTTTAATTTCCATTATCTTCACTCTGTTCCATGTTGGATGTCCTGATGTGAATGGATGCAAAATACAGGAGTCCATGTAAGGCCAATCTGGCGTTTATATAGAGTTTTAATTTTTTTTTAAATTATTGTTTTTGGTTTGTCTTTCCTTTTATGTTTTTATTCTATTTTTAATTTTATTTTAATGCATTTCTTCTCTGTTTAATCACTGTACAGCCCTTTGAGTTGTTTTTCATTTGTATGAAAAGTGCTATAGAAATAAAGTTTGATTGATTGATTGACTGATTAATTGATTGAGGTTTAAGCAAACACACAAGAAAAGAGACCTCTACCGGTTGTTGTGACTTTTTTTGAGGACACTGCGATTATTTAAAATATTGAGAAAGAGCAGAATGTCGACATCTAGTGGCTCAAGATTGTAGTTGCAACTACAAAAAAGCGTAATTCCAGCAGTCGGGTTTCAGGTTAGTCGTTCTTTGCCGAGTGTGTGAAAAGTTCAGCCTGCACCATGTCCAGTAATGAATCGTACAGGGTAACGGCTAATTTCGACTAACGCATTGCATCGAGTATTGCAGAGGAGTTTGAGCAACAGGTAACGTAAATTAAGTTAGCAAGAGAGTTAGCTAACCGATTGAGGAGAAAAGTAGCCATTTCCGGTGTTTTCATGCCGTTGAAATCCTGCTATTAGCTGGTACAATGTAAATACGGTGTTATTGTTCTGCTCATCAAAATTTCTTAAATTATTTAAATAAGACTAAATCTAATATTTTAAGAAATGCTGTACTTTCATTCTGTAAAAAATATAGCTTTTAATAACTCTCCATATTGCACCTTTAAGATTAGGTTAAAACTCAGCTGCAAGTTAAGCCACAAGTGCAAATGCAAATCTGTCACACACACAGGAGTTTAACAGGGATAAACTTAAAAATCTTAGCAAAACTAGTGGTAGTTGAATTAGCCTAATGTGTTTAATTTTGATGGCTTCTGTCTGAGCACACTATTTTACCTCCCTTTTATGTTGGTGCACATATTGCATCGCACAATTTAGTTTCTCTGTAGAGCAATATTAATATTATTGTTTCAAAAGCCTCCTGCCTTCAAGAGACAGACAGTTGTCTCATTTTTACTTTTATACTGTACACTGAACTAGTTGCATCATTAAATGTGGTGGTTCAAATTATTCATAAGTGGTTGGGTTTTATAAAAAACCCAGACTGTGCATGGTTACCCTTTTCTACATAAACTTTTGTTTTTCGTAGTTAAGCAGCCTTACTCATTTAACTCAAGTAAAATCAACTAGATTAAATTGAAGGATTAAATGATGACAGAAAAAAAACATGACATCTTCAAAAGCTGAGTATAAAATGCCTCTTTACCATTTTTTTTTTCTTTTAATGCATCCAGTCAATTTCAAAGCTGGATGATGTCCAGTAATTTATTTTTTAAACAATCTCATTACAAACCATCTTGAGGCAGCATTCTTCTTTCAGATAATAGGATGTCTGTCATAACGTAAGCACATGCAAAACGACTAAACCACGCGAAAGGCTGATGTGTGTAGAGAGACAGTGGAGCCGTAACGATCGGGCCACCTCTTTGATCCCTTAAAGGAGCTAATGAGCACAAAAGTGGATAAAACAGCTCTTGTTAAAGTGTCCTTGAGAGAAGGAAAAAAAAAAACTGAACCCCGCAGAAGCTCACTCACTCAATATGACTGCCAAATTAGGGAAAGGGCCTTTGGAGACGAGAGAAGTTTCACTGTGAAACTTTTACTGTGAATCAATGAGATGTCCAACTCAGTCAGCTGATCTGAGCTCAGTGAGCCCTCCACTAACTCTTGATGAGTTTTTTCTTTTGTTTGTTTTCTTGGATTTCATTATTTGGTGATTATTATTTAATCAATATTATGCTTCCATAAAGTTGATAAATTTTGTTGAGAGTAGGTGTAAAAAGAGTTTAAACCAATATTACTATATGCGTCTGTAATATTATTTTAGTTTTCTGTATTCCTCAAGCTATAAAAGTCCCGAAACTCATAGTTCAAGTGATGCTAATCAATAGCATCTTTTATAATACTGTTACATTACGTGAAGCATAGCTTCAAAATATACTGATCATGGAAAATAATCTGGCCTTGTTTTTTTTTTTTGTTTTTTCAGTTTTTGTACAGCTCGAGATTGGTGCAAAGATATTTTCTCCACTGATATCCCTTCTAGCAGTTTGAGAATAAAGACAAAGAAAAGGGTGAACGGTGCAACAGTGAAACATCCTGAAGCTTCTCAAGGAGTGAGTTCGCTTACAATTCTAGCCAAAAACACTGCAACTAGTTAGGATCTTCTCCTAAGTGTCAACGTTGGTCATGATTTTAACTTTTTTCAAAATGATTCTGTCATGAAACCAGAGCAGTAAGTGAATTACTGAACACACAAGTCCAAAATGTTGGTTCATTAAATTTCATCATATGGTAAAAGTAATAGCAAAAGTTAAATTATCTTATTTAACTGACCATCAATCTACAGGCACTTTTATTTCATAAGTGAGGAATTTCTGAACGGTGGAAAAATGTCCATGTTTTCCTTGATGGGCAGGGATACGAACCACATCAATACACAAACAGAAATGAAAAATCTGAGTCTGTGGCTGCAGTTAGGCCTCAGGTTATTTTTCCAGCATGCTGGTAATGTAAACTAAGAAAGCTTCACATCATGAGATAAAAGTCTGCAGAGAAAACTTTGAGATTTAGAGAGGAAAGGAGCAAAGTGGCAAATATTTTATGAGTGTGAATTGATACAGATGTTTGCACCATGTTATGCCATCAGGCCCCTCAGAGGCATTATTGACATAGAAGTGTTGAACTGTTTTGCCAAGTCAGGTCTTTGTGAGCCTCGTGTAACCTGTGGGCTCTCAGGACCGGCTGTGAATAGAAGCTGGTCAGCTACCAAAGTCCACAGTTTCTTGTTGTCAAAACAGCTGGAAGCAGCTTCCTGAAAATTTCTCTCAACACTCAGACACTTAGTGGACTGAGAGAAACCCTTTCAAGACAGTCTTTTATTCTTTTTTCATTTTTGTTGTTGTTTTTTTCTTGGACGGTTCATCAGACTCATGTGAAATTTAGTGTTCGTGATGCCAAGATGTTGCTGATGTTAAATTTCAAAGGGATTTTTGGTAAGTTGCAATATGTTGAAATGACCTTATGATTTTAATATCTCGAAACATAAACAAGAAATGTGTCAGAAATTCTCAATGCATTGAATGTATGGTAAGAAACTTCTTAGCTTAATAGATTTTATGATATTGATGGTCTGAATTGACACTCAGACTCCCAGTGGCTGCCTGTTATGGCGCCACCACCTGGCCAAGCATGAAATGTACCAGAAACTGGCAAATGCCATAACTGATCAATCTGAAATGTACAAAATATTGAGCATCATGATTGTGATGATATTCACATGTGTAATTTACATGCCTGGCACAGCGCCACCATCTGGCCAAGCAGGAAATGTTTAAGAAAAAAATGATTCATTGATGCATTTATCTGAAAATTTATAAAATATTGGATATCATCATTAGGATAGTCACACACACACATGCATTTGTACATTTGATGATTATATGATACTTGAGTGGATTGTTGGGTCGCAGAACCATGTGTTCGTGGGCCATCAAGGCCACTTGCGGCTTTAATTCTTATTGAACTTTGTTTTTTGTTTGTTTTTTTGAGAGTGGTCCAAACAGAGATTTGAGCACCCAACTTTCAGATAACCAAGGTCTTTAGACATTCAGTAGCTTGTTTGGACTATGTTTGCTCAGTTATTGTTAGCATACGGAGCAGGACGAAATGTAATGAAAAGAAGTACAGCAGGTAGCTTGTCTGTTAAAGATGGAAGAAAATGACAGTAGCAATAAAAAAGTCACTTGGAATGAACTGGTTTTCTCCATTGATTACCATATAATGTGAGCTAATCTTCACCAGAGTCACAACAATACACAAATCAACATGTCTAAGTTCTTTATTTAACACACTCATTAGACATTCACAGTGTTGGTTAGAAAAGGAAGTGAACTCATAGACTAATTACTTCAGTGGAAGCTAATTGGACTCAGCCGCTTTGGACACCTGGAGTCCACTGCTTAAATGAGTTTGGTTCAGAACTGCTTTATCAATGGTGTTTACGGAATAAAACTTTTATGGCTCTGGGGGAAAAGGTAAGCAAACCCTTGGAGCCCCGAGCTCGCTGCCAGAGCTCATTCAACTCAAAGAACTCTCAAAGACCTCCTCAATTTCCTCACATGATCTACAGTTAACTGAGTGTTTGAAGACAGTTTTAAGTCGTCTGTCCAAAGGTTGAAGCTGAAATGGTAGGCTGCTGTTTAAAATAAATGATAACACAAAAAAAAGGTGTTCAAGGAAGCCCTCAGCGTGTCCACTCAGATCTCCTTTGTCCTCTCGTGCAGTACTTGAGGATGTCCTGCTGTGGTTGTCCCTACTGCAGAAGCATATGATGAGAAGTTGGCTTTGCGTAACCATTGAGATGGCTGTTGTTTTGTCAGAGGTTTTTTCTTGGGAATTCTCTACATGCAGCAACATCTGCTGGGACTGTCCAATGGGCACAATGCACGGCATGTAATTAGACAACATGCACACGTGACAAATCACTCTGGATCTTGGTGGATGATATAATTGTAGCTATGAACACAGGATTTGTCCCTCTAAGTGGTGGTGCTTCCTTCACACCAGATAACAAGACAGGATGGAGAGATAGGGAGCACGGTGTTTAAGATAGCGTTAGTAGATGAGAAGCACTGTCTTTAAGAGACAAGAATCTCTGAGGGATTTACGCTTCTGGCTCAAATAGAGGTTGGCGGAAGATGTATATATAGTCAAAGAATAATTCCACGTTTTCTACATTTTTATCAAAAAATATTTAATCAGTGGATGCACAAATCCAATTCTCTGACCACAAACCTTATGACAGGATGAGACAGCATCTGCATATTGTTTTGATTGCAGATGTTCTGTCTTTTAAGAAATAGAGAGAAGTAAATAGAAACTCTTGCTGCCTGAACAAAGCATCTCACTAGAATCAAACCTTGGCTTCCTCCTTTCTAGAAAAAACCTCACAATCATTTGGCTATCACAGACAAAGATAGAATCAAGTGCTTAGTTAACATATCTCACACCACAAAAGCTAATTTGGATCAGTGAACACTTGTGTGCTAATGGGGGAACTGAATCACTGCCAACCGTACGTATGGAGTAAGGTAAAGGGCTCACAGATACTGTTTTTTTGTTTTAGAAAAAGAAGCACCTACTCCAAACGGCTGAATCTTGTGCGATCATGGAGAAACACAGTGCACACCGGTTGCTTTGCAAGAGTCAAGGTTAACCAAATGAGCCGAGCAGAGATCACCCTGGCAGATATGCAGCAGCGTTCCTGCTGCTGTCGTTACTGGCACTTGTTTATCTCTCATTGCAGGGCAAAGCGTTTAAGCACTTACAACACTGCTGGCAGCTCTAGGCAATTTATGAGAATGATCTGAGACCCTTCGTGTGCCATATGACAGTGACATTTCTTAACACCTCCGAAGACAAATGGAAGACCTGATGCCTGCTAATTGCTTGACACCAAAACATGTTTGATGGCAAGCATATGAGACCGTCTTCACGTGATTTATTTAGTGTGAAAACAGTCTCACACCATATGAGAAGATTTGTGAGAATCTTTTCTCATCTTCCCTTTTTTTTTATTACACCCATTTTCTTAAGAACTCGGAAATAAAGAGAGTAAAAAGTCTTGTTGTCCTCACCCAGCGGGACTCTGAAGATTGACTTTTTCTCCAAGAGCTCTGGCATTTCTGTCATCAGAGCAGCTAACTCAGCATGTCACGATTGTTAAATGTTGGAGGTGGCAGTCAAACTCAAGAGTGTAGCCTTTTTTTTTATTCGTCCACCAAGCCATTAGTATTAATGGAAAGGAGAAGCTGCCACATTAGGAAGCTCTCTGAGGGAGGGAAAGCAGACGTCTGAGACACTTTTATGGATGTTTTAGACAGACAGTGCAGTGTCCTCTTCACAACTGAGTTGAGTGTTCATTCAGTGCAACCTACTGTATAGGCGAAAAGAGCTGAAAGGACTGTGGCAGTGGGGCATCTGCATCATTTAAACCATTATGTTCACAGGTTTAATCATGCCATGTAGAGAAACCACCACTAATGCGCATGAAAGGACCAGAAATGAGTCTGGATGGGCTGTTTAGATTCTATGAGACAAGGGACTAAAATGAGAGGAGAAATGGATTCCGACTTGGCAGCCGACACAGTGTATGTAACGGAGTCAGATTTTGAGCACTGAGCATGTGCATTAACACAGACAGTTGCCAAAAACTCCGAGAAGGGAGAAGCAGACTGGCTGTAATTAAACTGCTCTTTATTGACAGATGGTGGCTCTTAAAAGAAGGATTGTTTGCAGGAGTTTCTGCAGAAAACCACACATTCCCCACATCTCATCTTTGCTACCTCTGCTTACATGAAGTCATAGGACTGTGCTGGAGCAGGTGTTCGTGATAGCTGAGCAGCTGGGAGCTTTTGGCAGAGGAGGAAAAAAAAAGGGTGCAACAGTGGAGCAGCTTATGAAGCAGCAACAGCAGTAGCTGAGCAAGAGTCCCAGTAATTACTCTGGGAGGTCTGACGGCTCTGAGAGCATGACACAGCATCATGCATGCTTCCTCAACTTGATCATTCCCTCAGCTGACTCTTGCAGGTGTGCATGTATGTACTGTAAAAGGTTCATAAATAGAGTCCATCAGGGCTAACTAGAGCATCCATAAGCTCTGTTGATCTGGACAGGAAGTCAGGACTTGTTGAGCTGCTGTATCCGTTGTGCTGCATCTTGGTCATTCGGGCTATGAAGTGAATTTGTATGAGTTTTCACTGAAGGAAGACTCCGAAGTCCCTCCGAGGACTCCGAGCTGCAGCTACTGAGTTAGAATCAAAGAGGTGAGCAGCATAATGTTATCAACCACTGCTGCTAAATTTCAAGTGGCCCTGATTGGATATAACCAGTGGACCTGTAGACCAGTGGAAAGCACACATGCGCAGATATTCTCAAATGTGTTCCAGACAGTTGAAATATGGAAATAAATTAGATATGATTTGGATATGTGCATTTGTGTCTGCAGTCTAAGTGGACAGATCAGATGTCCCCTTTTACTCAGATTAAAAAGTGACTTTAGCAAATTATGTAAATACATGTGGAAAGGCTGAAATTTTCCACTATAAAATATGTCTAATCCTTTGCTGACTTCCAAGAATGCTTCAAAAAAGCAGCGATTTAGATAATAACTGTTATTGTGTCATTTACAACTTCAAGAATAATGAGACGGACGGAGCTTCTGTTACTGGACCAACTGACAACTTAGCAGCTTACTTATGTACAAACTGGAACCTGGATGGCTGCCATTGCAGAAATAGCACATGGACACTCCTTTATTTCACTTGCATTCATTGAACTACACTAGCGCAGATTTTTCTTACCTGACCTCAAGTCCAGGTGTTAACTAGTTTAAATGCAGATTTCTGATTATAGGTGACTTTTAAAAGATGTAGTGTAGTGATGAAGAAACTCTCCACAATGCAGCAGTCATCATTTGCTGTCATAGTCCAACAGCACCGTTATTGCCTCTGGACATTGCCACTTCTGTTCCTGAGACATATATTTCTGGGGCATGTGCAGTAAGAGGACAGCATAGTCCAAGCAAAGATAATCTGGATGGAGGTAAAAGTACAAGATGCGTCCACCTGACAGGTTATACAAAGCAGAAAACCAATTGGAAATCACAAGCAAAAATAGCGAGTAGCTGTCTCATCAACTTATCTTTTACTTTAAACTGTTTAAGCAAGACTATGAGGCAGCAGTGCTCCGGTCAGTACGAATACAAGATACAATGCAAAATAGAATCATAACATGTGAAATGCAGCCATCATATGTAGCTTCTTACTCGGTGCCCTTTTTGATATAGATTTGTCATTTACCAGTAATGCTGTTTCTGAAAGAAACTTCAAGGAGGAGAGTGTTCACACAGCTGCAGAGTACAGACGATGGATTGTTGTTCGATGTTTATTAAACATAAAAAGAGCTTTCATTTCATGAGCTGATGTTCTCTTACCAACTTTGCCATTTTCAACTGTGCATAAATGAAACAAGTAAGAAAATACAGGGGGAAAAAAAAGTAATGAATGTTTATACAGGTACACAGCATGTGATGTGATGTACACGTTTAAGACCCACAGCATAAGCTGTCATTGCTGGTCTGAAATATTCCACATTTCACGCAACAGCCTGGTCTTTATAGTATGACACATGACACATCTGCATAGTCCACCTCATAAATGAACTAATGACTTCTCCTGATTCAACATAAGGTCTACATTGCTACAAGGGAAAACAATAATTCAGCATTAAAACTCTTCCAGCAGCATATGGATGCATATATATCATGTATCATATATCACGCAGCATCTATAGCTTCAGTGAGAGTCTGTGAGCTGGGAACACGGGGTAAGCTGCAAGTTCTTGACTCCAAGTCATAGTAGCAGCCTTCCATATAATCGTTGGATTAATGTTAAATATTTGCATTGGTTAATTTGTATTTGTAGCAATGGTGTGACTGCTGAGCATTATTTCTGTGAAAGAAAACAAAGCTGCGATATGGAGTGGAGGAAATGCCTAAGACTTAGTAAGCTGAAAGGCCGAGGCTTCTTCAGACACTGACGCTTTCCAACCAAACTGTTAAAAATTGTTCATCCTTCAGGTTTTGAATAGACAACGCAGAGCAGGGGCTCTTACTAGATAAAATACATTTAACTGAGAAAGAAAAAAGAAAAAAAATAGCAACCAGAAAATAAATTTATACTTATATAACTGTCTCCATGCCATCCATGGACTCAAATAACACACAAGGCTGCATCTTCAATCATGCAAGACATGACATTACAATATAATATGTCAATGTTCCCGATATCATGGGTTATTGCTCATGCACAATTATGCAGAAGAAGCTGAGGATGTTAATTTCCAGCCAGGGTAAAGTAGACACACTATAGTTCTCATGGTCTGTTAATGTCTGGCTCGTGAGCTACACATACGGCAACAAACGCTGACCGATACCCTCTAAAAGAGATGCGGCGTGCTTGGTATTCTTGTGACTGGCTGTTCATGGACTGTGGAGCAGCTGTCCAGACCTCCAACACACTGCTGCAGATAAAGACGGGAAGGCTGATAAATGTTATCTCACAGCTGCATTTGTCAGACTGTTCCTTTCTTTTTTCATTTTTTTTTTACACTTTTCAAAAATACAAATGAGATGCAATTTTTGCTTAAAATGCTTAAACAATATATACATCTTTTTTTATATAATATGAAGTGAATAATAATGGTACACACAGCCTTTGTCTTTACACCACAAAGTGTGGTTATTACCTTACAGCCATATCAAAAAGATTGTGTTGCTTAATCCATAATAATTCTGAATTATATTAATTTTATAAGGACAATTTAGACAATTCCTCACACATGCCTTTTAAATTTGTGTCTCTGAGCATTACCACTATAATGCTTTTTAAATTATTGAAAATGTTGACTCATTTACTACAAGAATTTGACATATGACCACACCTTGGTAGGGAGGTGGAAAAAAGAGTGATTAAACTGTATTTTTATGAAGCAAATTATTTTTCAAGGATCCTACTGCTATACCAGGAGCTCTGCAAAACCTCATTTGCCAGAAACAAGACTCTTCTGTTTCTAAGCTGTTGTCCAAATCACAGTCTGGTGGCAGTATAAGTGCTGCTGGATATTTATTTTTTGATTAATAAAGCACTTACGTTGATTAAGAGGATTGGAGGTGGCTGAGGTGGATGGCTGGTCTTAGAAATCTCACATAGCCAGTCATATCTCTCCATCAATAAATGACAATAGTCTGGCAACACTGCTGTAAGATTCTGGCACGATTGTAAAATCATTTTGTCAGTCTTTCTTTAAACCTGTTGCAATCATCTTTGGTGATGCTAAACCAAGATTGCTTCAATGCTGTTCCTGCAAAACAACAAGGACGACTTGTTTTTGTGAGTAAATGTGAGAGAAATTTCCCTGTTATGCTGTAAATGTTAAAATCGTATTATTTTGTAAATCAGCTTACAACTGTTTATTAAAAGAACCAAACAGACCTGCTATATTGTTAATTCCAAATGGAAAGAGGGCACACACGGGGGGTGGGAAAGAGGACGGTGCTTGGGATGAGAGGTGAGTCATTACGTTTTTGTTGATTGCCTGATCAAAGAAAGACTATGGAGTGTTTCCTGCTGTAATCTGAAATATAAAATTACTGTTTTGTTTTTTTGTTCTTTTATTAAGGTTAGAAAAAAATCAGTGCATATACCCAGGGAATAACAGTCAATTGTCTGGTGTCTGAAGCTCATCAGAAGATCGTACTATTTTCAAGCATTTCTAAGTAGTTTTAAGGTCTTCTACTTTTCATCTTCAGCCCCCTGAAGAACCTTGTCATTTCTTCACAATATTAACCATCCAAAATGTCAATCAAACAGTGGCTGTAGGCATTTAAATTGAACTTTTTAATGAATTGCCTATATTTTATATTCCACACCAGATAATTGTTTGCATTTGACACTTTTCTTTCTCACTTATTTGTATGACGTGTGTTTGTGTTGCCACAAAATTGCATTGTAGAAATACAGTGACCATAAACATCTTCGAATCCTTGAATTTTGACTCTTTAAAGCAACACCATGTAAGATTTTGCTCTTTAGCACCCTCTCTGGTTGAGAAGTGCAATCGTCTGTTACCTGGCTTCCATGACAAAATAAACTAGGAACCAGTTAGCAAACAAAGAACTTTCGTAATGAAGCCTAATATCATCCAAGCTCAAATACTCAAGACATGCAAGGCAAAAACATAAATAAATTTTTTAAAAATTAAAAAAAAGACTTGCTAATCCAATAGCAGCAAGGATAGGACACTATCTGACTAGATGCCCTCTGATATAGGCTTATGCCAGTGAATTTATGCTAGTCCAGTATTGACTCGTGTACTTGTTAATTCCGCTCTCTCTCTCTTTTTTTTTTTTGCCTTTTCTGACAAAACACTCTTCACTTTCTTCACTGCCTCTTCCATGACATTTGTTGTGATCATATATGTTAGTTAGCTTCTTCTTATAGTTAGCATCTTGCTAACTCCACATAGTAAACATTGACCATGGTTGCCATGTTGGATTATTAAATGCGAGTTTGAGTCGCTCATCTTTCTGTTAACTTTCTTACAAATATTGGTCGTTTGCTTGTCTGTTTTAGTTTCAGATGTATTTCACGTTTCCACGGATGTAATTTGAGACACATCAATGACAAAAATGGGAAAGATGTGGAGAAGTAGCTCTTCTGATTTGTATTTCTCTCAGGGCATCTGGCAACGCGATCTTACATAGTCCTAATATAGTTTAAAGCAGGGACCCCAGCTGTGGAGTAATTGCAGTTCGTCTTGTTATAAGTTGAAAATGCACTAAAATCATTTTAGAAGTTTAGAAAATTAAATTGAAAAGAAAAATGGTTGCAAGTTGTATTGCTTGAAAAGGGGCTGATTGTTCATAAATTAACTTTTTTTTATTATTGTTAATGCTAAGGCCAGCTCAACTGGATATTGTTTTTCCTAATATTTTTGCAGCAAGAACACATCTTTGAATGTCTTACATTACTGACATGCTTTCATTATTCACATATAAGTGACCTGCCAAGTTTGTAAATTAATATATTCCCATGGCATTAGTAAAAAGATGGAATGTTGCTCTGGATACTGGTTTGCTCCCTATTAAGTCTTTTTATGGACTGGGCTTTCAGGTTGGATCGACACACAGCGTGGCTTTGAGTGCACATAGAACTGTTAATATTTAAATAAATCAAAAACATAGCCAGATAATAACTAATAGCTCCTCCTGAATATTTTAACTTTACAGTATTCCACTGAATATTTGTTGAGACATTTGACTCAAAACCACAGTTTGCTGGAGAAAAATTATTATTTGGAAAAAAAAATAAATGAAAAATTAGTTATTGTTAGTACATGTACTCTTGTAGCATATTTCAGAGCAGCACATTAGATATAGCTCTGAAACATTTAATAATAAAAAGCTCTGGGATATGATCCAGCAGAATAACTTGAGCCAGAAAAGAAATATGGATGGATGGACCAAAATCTCTGCCTCACGACTGCAGCCTCTTACACGGTAAACAGAAGTAAACTTAATTCATCCATATATGGATTTTTGGTTGTATAAACCCTTTTAAACATTGCCGCTAAGAACTGAAGGGAAACATCTTGACTTGCTGTGGTCCTAGAAGAGTGCAGAAGAGAACAAACACAGAGCACGGGGCATCTTGGAAAAAGATGAGAGACACTCTTCGACAGATGCAAGAACAGAAGAGATTGAAAGTAAAATATTCAGGCTTTGGCTTGGACGTACTGAGAGATATATGCAGAGTTGCATCTTGGCTGGAGCTCCTCCTTTACCCTCCTGCGTTCCGTGTCTAGATGCATCCATGGAGCTGGACGAGGGCCGGTTGAAAGCAGACTGCTGTGTGTGTGTGTGTGTGTGTGTGTGTGTGTGTGTGTGTTCATGCATGCGTTTGTGTGTAAAAAGAGAGAGAGAGAAAGGCAGGGAGAATAGCTGCAGAGATGATAACAGCTGAATCAGGGAGAAATGCTGGCCAAAGGGGGAAGCTGCTCCCTCACTCCCACCACCACCACACCCAATGAGGCACTATAAATGCAAGTGGCAGCTTTCAATTCTCATCTGATTTTTCCCGTATCTATAACTCTAAATAAACCATATCTTTAGCAAACTCCTACATTCACATGATTCTGCCATCGTTGCAGGTTCACATTCACTGGGAATTGTACTTTTCATACCATGAAGGCAATGCCAGAAAGATGCTAAAGATCTCAGATGGGTGCCATCATAGTCAGACACACCCACAAACACTAATAGCCTCTGACTGGCTGCATGCTCAGAATCGAAGTAAATCCTGACACAACATTGACATCTGCTGGACAAATAAGACTTCATTAACCAAAACAATACACTTCTCTTTAGGCTGGAAGCCATGCTAAGTAATTATCATTACACGCCAGTCACACACGGTTTTAATGAGATCAAAAGTGCAGCATGCTTTATTTATTAAAAAGGGGTATTTTTGAACTTTATAATATCACAATCATCCCACGCTCTTATTTCCTGACGTTCATGACTGCAGCTCCTGACTAATTAATTTAAAATCTCTTCAGCTAATTCAAAATGTCTGAGCCACATTTGAATGCAGGAGTTGTAAATGGTTGCAAATGAAGAAATCATGTAGCTCTTGCCAAAGAACATTTATCCTGCAAGACAAATGATGAGGCCAGTTAACGAAGCAATATTTAAACAGAGGACTGGGAATGTGAATATCTCATAAGCTTATGAAGAATTGAGGAAATGCAGAGGCAGTATAATATGAGGCGCAGAATTTCCTAGAACGCAGACTCATATAAATGTGACTTGTGGCTTAACTTCCTAAAAACATTGTAGAAGCTATTTATGTTGTGAAACCTACATTTTCTCCAAGCTCAGAGTATAAAATCAGCAAAAACAAGACAAAACAAAACCACTATACTAATGACATTTGTTCCAGGTTTACAATTCAGTTCATAACAAATCTCCTTGAAGTAAAGAGAGCTGACCTGAAAGAATGGTTGTGAAATTCTGCTTGTCCAAAAGTGCATGTGGTTTTGTGCTGAGCATCTGCTTTTAGCAGCTTTCATCCTCTTTCTTTGGACATTAGTCTCAAATCAGCATCTTAACATGAAAGGAAGTATCTCTCGGATGTTGGAAATAGTAGTCCAACGTTTCATTCTACACCAATGAGAACTTGGTTCCTCAGCCGTAAAGCCGTGTTGAAGGTCCATGTGTTCAGGATGAAATAGCTGTTTTTTATTCTTGTTTTCCAGAGCTAATTTTTCATATTCACAGATGCAGCTTCTTTCCATCTAGTTGTGTTGGGAAACGGTCAGTTTGTAGAGGTTTTGAATGCTCAGCGGTGCCACCTGCTTATTGACGTTGGGTTTGAGAAATGGTGGAAAATACTGGTGTTTGTCTATCATGGTCTGCAGAAATCTTCATTTAATTGACTGTTCCAATTCCTATGTAATGTCAAGTTATCAAATTATTCAACACCACAAGAAATTAAAGTGATAAATTCACGAGCACAACTTCAGACGAACGAAGAGCGTGTCTGCGTTGGGAGAAAGGTCTCATTTGTCGTTGATCATGAGGACTTCATTAAGACTGCCCTTCTTACTATATATTACTTTTATTCAAAAATCTTAGAGTACTACATGAAGGAAAAGTGTAACAGTTTGGAAATAACTTCAGGGAAAAGGTATAATATTAATGTTGATACTGAACAAACATGGTAATCATTTTCAAATAAAGGTTGTTTTTTTTTAACAAAATAAAATGTTATCTTTTGCTATTTTCTATCATACAATGTCTGTAGTGTAATTAAATCAGTTTGTAGCCATCATACTGTTACTTCATTAGCATGTATCAAAATTACAATACATCTTTATTTTTTGAAATAATACTCGTGGATTCTTTTTTCTTTTCATTTCTCTCTTTAATCGGTGTTGACTTTCATACTGATCCATTAAAACATCAGAGTGACTTAAACATTGATAAAATGCTCCTTTAGAAAGTGTTTGGGCTATTTAAAGCGCCCTGCACCTGCTCTCTTTACTTAATTAGACAACAATCACTGATTGCCCGTCAGAGACCTGGTCAACATTTATTTATTTTTCTATTTTCATTTTTAGGATAATGCTTTGATGTGAAAAACTGTTTCAACCAAACAAGTGTTTTAGTTCCATGAAATAATTTCGGAGAGTTGGTTCATATAAAAACAGACCACCTTGTCCTCATTCCAAAACTATGAAAAACAAATTTTGGAGTCTTTTCAGCATGAGCACATTTTTCTGGTTCAGGTTCACCCTCTCTGCTTCCAGCACAGTGTTCTGTGCACGTACATCCTGCGTCATCCAGGGCTTCTCATTGGCCCTGGTGGAGATGTTCTTCATGGCGAAGAGGTCATCTGTGCATTTCTGAATATAGGCACATACTGATGCAGCATACGCCTCAACGCTCATGTGACATTTTAGCGTACTAGCGGCTTTGAACACGTCCCAATCTGTGCAGAGAAAACAGTGCTTGGACGGCATCCATCTCTCCCTCAGGCCAAACCCTCACCTGCCTCACAGTTGTTTTTTTTCTCTCATCAGCAGGGACTTGTATCGCTTGCAGGGATTAGCATCGGAGAGAGATTGTCTGAAGAGCCGCAGTGGGGGCAGTGGACATCTCTGAAAGCATTCCTGATATTGGTGTACACCCATTCCAGTCGGGGGGGACTGGAATGGGTGTACACCAATATCAGGAATGCTTTCCCCCCCCTCCAAACTCCCATTTCAAAATGTACATACTGCTGAAAATAAGGTAGACCTGTTTTCATGCTGCCCCAGTTGAAATCTCCAGCCACAATGAGAACACTCTCTGGTTGAGTGGTTTGCAACCCAGTGATCGTCAGATAAAGTGTACTCAGGTCCCCCTTTTATAGCACCGGGGGCTGTACACAGCCATGATGATAATGATGGGAAATTCCCTTCAACACGCAGCAGTTTGATATCAGCAGTGCGCTGACTTGAGACCACTTTTTTTTTTTTTAACACCATCTGCTCTTAGTGCAAATGCATAAACTGCGGGATTTACCAGTTGGAGCCTGATTTTTATCCAGCTGGAATATTGTCAGCTCCTGCGAGCTAACGGCATCATCTGGAATGGATGAGAATTGCTAAAATTGGCCACACTGATGCCTAAAAAAATTATGTGATAAGATTTAAGGACACAAGTCATCTGGTTAGCGTAATGAAAATATAACGGTTCTGCTTCTGTGACTTCCCAATGTGAACATTTCACATTTAAATGAGATAATGGGTCATCTGGTAGTACCAGGGAGTGATATTGGACTGCAAAAGCATGATATGTCATGCTGGGAGCTGGAATTTTTTCCCTCGTGGTTGTTTTTGACCTTTTTTTTTTTAAACTCATATTTACAACTATGTTGTAAAATTCTCCGTTGTTGTCCTCCTTACTCTTTCACTGTCTCAGTGTCTCTATCTATCCCCATCTAACTTTTGAATCAATACACTATACACTTCTGTCCATTTTGCTCCCAGTCTGTTTCTCTCCATCTGCCTGTGAGTCTGTTTGTGTCTCCTCTCTGCACAGCATAAACAACAGTTGGTCGGCCCAGCCTCCATCCCTGCTGCTAATCTCTGGCAGATTGTTGTGTTTGTCATACAAACATTCTCCGAAAGCAGCTTTTCACCACAGCCAGAAAATCATTTCACTGGCTGAATTAAGCCACAGGTGACAGTAAATATTAGAGGACTCCTGGATAACAGACCTATTATTGAGTCTTTGTGCAAGAAAGAAGTTAAATTTGCTGTTGCATGCACAATAAACCCAACAACACAGGGAATGCCAGTTCTCTACAGAGGACTGGTATTGTAAATGTTGTATTCCAGGGCTTTTCACAGAGACTACAGACTTTGTATGCAGTGCTGATCAATACGCAGTTTCGTGACCGTCAGTGTGAATGCTTGTTAAACACCAGTGAACAAAAAGAAGAATATTAAAATACCTTTAATCCGTACTAATTACACCATCTATAGATAATAAAACAACCAAAAAATAATGTAACTATCATTTAAGTAGTAATGGGCAATTAAATTGCCAAGTTTCTGTCTTGATACAACTCCATTTTATGGTCTAAAAAAAACACACACACACACAAAAAGCATACTCACATTGGGCGCGGAGTCTTTAATGTAAATATTTTAGTCCATGTTGTTCACAATGGTCTAAAAATTAAAAAAAATAAAAAGATAAATGCATGTATTATTAATAATATACTTAAAAAAAGAGATAAAATACGCTGTAAGTTAAAAGCTAAAAACACAAAAAGGTGCTTGGGTGCAAAAAAAGGGTTAATAGAAATGAAACCAGCATTCAGAACCAATAATTGATTCAAACTTATCAATTATTTTAGTTATCTTCTTTGACATATTCATTTCATGTCCATACATTGTTAAAGTGTGTGTTCAAAATCAAAGATATTAGAAAATACATTCCAGATGTAATAGTTGAATATATTTTCTGGAAAAAAACAAACTTGTCAGAGATCTGAGAGGGGAAAAAATAAATGATACAAAAAATAATGGCGTATTAATCGTAATCAAGGTAACTTGTTCAATTAATCATGATATTGATTTGAGCTCATATCACCCAGCCCTGCATTTAATGCAGTGTGTTGGTTTGCACTGTTGTTTCACACACACACACACACACACACACACACACACACACACACACACACACACACACACACACACACACCACATACTTCTTCCCACTGTTCACAGACATGCACGTGATATTGATTAGTGACTCTTCATTGTCTGTTAATGTTTCCTGCCTCTTGGCTCAATCACAACTGGGTTTGGACAACCCTTTATGTCATATGACTGAAATGATCAATTTAAAAACTGCAATAAATATATATGTTTATTCAATACAGTATATTGGATAATGAACAAATAAGATAAATAATAAGAGCAAAAACACAAATTACGCAACAAGATAGTGGAAAGAAAGGGGGTAAAAGAAAAAAGCAAAATGGGAAACATGTTGATTTAAGTAGTGGCTCTCCAGAGTGGTGCAGTGTGTTGGAAATGACTGAGCATGAATATTGAATGAACAAAGATGCTCAGGGATGAGACAGCCTTTGGAATGTTAATGGGAACACAGGTGCTATTGCATTGGAGGTCATGAAGTCATTTCACCATTTTGGACCAAAGGGAACAAAAAAAAAAAAGCATCGATACTTGAGTTGTGTCCAAACACTTTTGTACCTTCTTCCTGTTTTTGTATTTGGGTGTCATAAAATATTAATGGGGCGCACAGTGTGGCACCATTATGGCTTGCTGTTTGTAATAGTTTAAATCAACACAGCATAATATTTTACTCTTTAGCACCCCCTCTGGTTGAGAAGCGCAATTGCCTGTTCCCGCCGTTGG